>JAFEMH010006886.1:0-109552 GCA_022495995.1 Adenophora triphylla var. japonica | reverse complement strand
CCCGGTCTCATCAAATGACCTCTCCCATAGACACACAGTCAGATTCCAGAAAACCCGGTCTCATTAATGACCTCCCTATACACAAACCTTTCTTTCACACCAGCCAACCTTGATCCGCGACATTGGTTGACTTTCTCCTCATGATTAATAAGAATGTTTCTTCATATCGAGATTAATGGTTGAATAACCCGAACATTAATAAAGGGTTTTTTTAAGCAATCTTGTAGATCATTGTAAATAAAACAAGTTTTCTTGATGTCTTGACAAGTCTTCTTTTCACATCTTAGGAAAGATAGTGCTAAACACTATTTTCTCGTCAACAGTGGGCTTCCATACACTTTTACAAACCTCTCTCTACGCTTATACTCTCTCAAAAGCAGTCAAACCCAAAGCGAGCTTTGTGCCTACATCGAATAAGGCCATCAAAATAACACAAGATCGGGATCTATTCCCACCTTTCGAAAAATATGCCCCCGCATGTATTTCTCTCGAGAATCTTTCCTTTCACATCTTCTTAAGGTTGACTGGCACCAGCGACTAAAGGAAATAAGAAAGTAAGTGACGAAAGGATAGGTCTTTTCCTCTTTTTGCTACATATTCGCATTAGGGCCGCCTCAAACTCTTCAAGTCTCGGGGCTTCGCCAAGCCATTTCTTTAGACTCGGGCTTCTTTAGTCATGCTTTTGGGATTCACACTCGGGTTCTTCACTAGGTCCCTGACATGGATTCAGCTTTGCCAGTCGATCAACTCTCGTGGATCACTTCCGCAGCATCACAATCATATTGGGATTTTCGCTAGGTCGTCAGAATGACTGGGGGCTTCACTAAGTCACTTCTTCGAAAACCTAAGACTTCGCCTCGCTCGCTCATCCAACCTGTGGCTTTGCCAATGAAAGTGATCTTTCCTTGCTTTAATAAGGCATGGGGCTCATAGCAAAGTTCTTCAGACTCAGGGGCCGGGCCGCGATGAAGTTGCATCCATCCCTGTAAGAGAGGTTCTCGTCACTTCGACATCTCGCTTAGTCTTCCGTTGTAAAGCTCATCGACATCGCCTTCCAAAATGCCAGAGTGTGAGAAAGGAACATTCATCGAGACCCGAGTTTTAAAACCTGCAGCCTCACCTCAAGTGAGGGGAATTCTAGTCCACGTTGACAAAATCTCAAGAATAAAGAAATAGCCTACCCGCACCCAAGCGGATACAACCCCACCTCGCTTGAAACCCGTCTTAAACACATTCCATACTGTACATCCGGACCACTGGGCCTTTCCCTACCATCAAGCTTTCCAAGAAGAAACCACCCCTAGGCTCAAGTAACGTGCCAATTGTTAATAATACGTTTTCTCCCAAAAGCGCCTTCCGTTACTTATAACTGAGATAATGCCAGTCAGTAGCTTCCTAATTGTTTCAAAAAAATCCAACTTAAGATACCTCTATCACGAATAGTGAAGTATGCTTAAGTTCTTCTAGCTTTAGCTCCCCTCTATCTTTGTCAAAAAGTAGATAGCGCCCAAGCTTTAGTCTTCAAGTTATTTCCGTCATAAAGAAATAACGTCATCCAGCCTTTAGCTTTAGGTTCTCTATCTCTCACAAAAGAGATAACGCCGCAAGCTTTAAACATTTTCAAGTATTTCCACATAAAGAAATAACTACATCTGGGGCCTTTAAACTCTCCCTCTATCTCCGTCAAAAGTAGATAGGCGCCGTAAGCTTTTAAAGCTTTCCGTTAGAATGAGGCCAATAATGTCGTGTGACAACCTCCATTAATTGTCAAAACTCTCAAGGATCCTAGACATCGTTCCTAACCTGTCTACAGATGATGTTCAACTACGATCAAGGCTTGATTCCTCCCGGATACGTAGGTAGCCTTTCATAAAAGGTTCAGCCATCCGACCACATTGGTCACCTTTTCTTTCCCCATTCCTCAATGGTGCGTAAGCTTTTCATAAATGTCCAATTTTATGACCACATTGGTCACACCTCTTTGATTTGGCACATTCTTATGAAGGATTGGTTGTTTGACCTCCTAGGTCACCCCGTTTCCATCCTTATAGGAAGGGACCAAATGTCTCTTTTCCATTGTCCCAAGGAGGCCAAGTAGGTGATCTCTTTGATCCTCCAATTCCAACCTGTGTCTGCAATTCCATTCCAGTTCCAAGGGCAATGAAAAGCACAGTTCAGGCTTAATGAGTCGCGCGACATAACAAGCCATGTCGCGCGACATAACAAGCCACATCAGACATCAGACATCAGCAATGTGTTGCTTTCCCCAGGGCAATCCCCGACATGTCAAAAGCTGCAAATACCATTCATACACTTCTCAAATGCATAGGGGAAGGTTCCTGTACCCCATGTACACCCATTGCATTCGTATTCAAACCAAAAATCCATTCAAGCCATTCAGTTCAAGCTAGTTACCCTACCATCATTTCATAAATGCATGCGACAAAAGGGATAGCAATGTACATTCAAACCAAAATAGACCAAGTCTAAGAAATGTGCATAAGCAAAAAATAACAAGATGTGTTTTCCCCAAAAGGGGTACAATAGCCAAAAAGTCATAAATGTCTAGGGGGGAAGGGGGCTACTCTGAATCATCTCCATCTCCATCACCCTCTCCATCGTCATCATCATCTCCATCCTCGTCGTCATCCTCGCCTCCTCTCGCTCATCGTCCGGATCGTCCGAAGGTGCCTCATAAGCTATGGTCCCCGTATGTGTAATAGCCGCTCAATGATAATGTTGAGTCAAGCTCATAGTCCGTGGGCCGTCTCGGCCCACCATCCTCATCCTCATCCTCATCATCATCATCTCAATGGGTCCGTGAAGAGGCACATTTGGCCTCTTCGTCCGAGGCGTCGGGTCCACTAATGCCTCCACAGCTCGCGCCATCGAACGGCTCTTCTTCCTTCTCTACCGCCAAAGCGGAGAGATATCGATCGAACCCCGTGATCGGCACTCGATTCTTCCAAAAGCTCATACCTTTCTCGGGAGCTTGCTAATCATGCCCACAGCGCCGGTATAAGCCCCGGTCAAGTGCCCGTAAGCTCGAGCCGATACTCGTTACAAGTGTATATAAGTGTCAAAATGCAGCTTCTTGATAACAGGAAGAGATGCAATCAATCCAAAAAGACGTAAGGGAGTAATACTTACAGATCTAGAACCTCGCGGGAGCTGGTGAGGATGAGTCTCGTGACATATCAATATGGGGCTCGCCTCATGCGGCACTGCCGCCCGATAATCAATGAAAGTCTGGGGCAAAGGAGGCTCTAGCTACGTAGCCTGGGCCGAGGGTCCCGCACCCGAGCACCATAACCAACCCCGGGTCCGTGGGATCAAGATGCCCGGCCACGTACAAAGTATAGTCCCCTCCCGTGTGTAGAGATGTGCCGCCAAGCCTACAATCGGAGCATCTACATTCGCCAACCGGCGAGGCGGCCACATCCTAGCCGGTGGATCATCGTGGATCCGAGCATGCCTATTCGGCCCATGCCGTCTATACACCCTCTCTCCTAAATACAAGGCGTCTCCGTGACAAACCCACTCAGCCAGCCTTGCGACACTGGCTCAAGCGCGCGGCGTGAGTCCAAATCCATGTCATCGTAACGGCCACCCAGGGAACATACTCAGCCTCTCGTGGAATCCCCTCTCAAGCACCTCGCCGTGTCATGGTACGAGGCGGTAATCCTACACCTCGAACCCTCCGGTGTCCTAGTTCCGTTTCTGGCACTCTTCGTCCCAAGTCCGAGAGCAGGAAAGGTGGTGGCAGAAACTCATCCCCGTATTCCGCCACTTGTAATGTACCTAAAATACTCGAAAGCCCAAGCCCGAAAGAAGAAGAAGAAGTCAAAACAAGGAAAAAGGATAGAATGAAATGTGCAAAAGAAAAGAGGTCAAGATGAGAGAATACCTCAAAAAGCGGATGGCCGGCAAGCAAAATACTTCGCCTTCCCTCTCGCCGACGTCATCTAGTGGCCAAATACATCTCGGCTAAACCGGCCTCACCCTAGGATAGATTCCCCACGGTGTCCTGTGCTCTCAAAAGCTCCAACAAGGAAGTCAAGGCGTAGATGCGCCGTTAATAAACGGCATGTCGTAGAAGCCCACTCCATACAAAAGCCCTCGCTAATCTCTCGGCTCTCAGCCGGCTCTGAACAGGGTCATCAACGACAATGTAGTCCCTGCACTGCTCCCCAACCAAGCTATGTAGCACCCCCAACTCATATCCATTCCCCTTCTTGATCCGGGGAACGAAACCAAGTAAGCCCATAAGATCAGCATCAGCACAGTGGTGGGGGCTCAACTCCTGTGCAGGCTCCTCTATGTAGAGCGGCTCATCCGTAAAGGGCAGTCCTGTGATGACCGCAAAGTCCAGCGGAGTGACTGTCGTCTCACCCCAAGAGAAGTGAAACGAGTGAGTGGTCTCCCACCAAAACTCTCTGAATGCCCTCACCGCATCCACACTCCTTCGAGTGCCTCCGATGGCCTTCGCCATCTCAAAGAATTGCCCTAGCCCAAGAGCCGTAAATCGTGCCCTTAGGCGAGTCCATCTCGTTTCCATACGGCTAAGCAAAGCTATCCCATAGCCTCGCCAATCACCTCGGGGGAGCCACGGGTGCGCAATCCCTGCAAGAAAACATGGCACGAATAATAATATTTCGTGCTATTTCTTGAAATCGTCTCAAATGAAAAATAGGTCAAAACCTATCATCTAAGAGCATGCATTCTAGTATCACGGTTCCTAGGTCAATCCCATGTTCACATGGCCAATTCATATAAAATGCATTGCGATAGCCTGGAAAATTCAAATCCAAATCGATTTCACCCAAATCAAAATTTTTCAAAAAAAAAAAAAAAAAAAAGAAAAAACCCTAGGTTGCTTACCACATCCTTCTTCCCGACATCCGAAGTATGCTCATCGAGCCGTGGGTAGAAATCTCCCTCTTGGTGCTTCCTAAGAAATGGCCTTTGATTCCTTTGCACCCCCCTTCCTTCGAGTAGCTAATCTCGGCGTGTTGAGGAGCCCTTTTGGCTCGGATAGAGCCTAGGAGGCATTTTCCAAGTTGAATCGAACTAAAAAAAGTTGTTTGATTTCTCTAGATCCCTCTCAAATGCGCCCTCCGAGGTTGCTCTCTCTCTCTCGCCGTCGCTCCCTCTCAATTTCAAGTCTACTTTAATTTCAAAATGGCGATCGTGCGATTTTTAATAATCCGTCCATTGTGGCCTGTTATGTCGTGCGACATCACTAAGCCCCCGTGGCCGATTTTTACAATTTTGCCCCTGAAGGCTTCATTTTACAATTTTGTCCCCCGTAGGCCTCTTTTACCCTTTATGCCCCTGGCATTTCTAATTACTTTCAATCCAGTTTTCCCTCCAGTGCCCCCGTGGCCTATTTTATAAATTTACCTCTGTGACTCAGTTTATTTGTCCTTGGCATTTTCAATTTTATTTTTCAAATAATCAGGGTACATCCCAGTTTTCTTTACAAAAAATTATCCGGATACGTCCCACTTTTCTTTACAAAAAACTATTGATTCCTTCCTACTTCTCTGCAAAATCCAACCTTTTTCGCGATCTCCGTTATTGCCAAATGGGATAACGTTTCCTCCGGGAAATTCTCCGTTATCGCCAAATGGGATAACGTTTCCTCCGGGAAATCCTCCGTTATCGCCAAATGGGATAATGTTTCCTCCGGAAAATCCTCCGTTATCGCCAAATGGGATAACGTTTCCTCCGGGAAATCCTCCGTTATCGCCAAATGGGATAACGTTTCCTCCGGGAAATCTTCCGTTATCGCCAAAAGGGATAACGTTTCCTCCGGGAAATCCTCCGTTATCGCCAAATGGGATAACGTTTCCCCCCGGGAAATCTTCCGTTATCGCCAAATGGGATAACGTTTCCTCCGGGAAATCCTACGTTATCGCCAAATGGGATAACGTTTCCTCCAGGAAATCCTACGTTATCGCCAAATGGGATAACGTTTCCTCCGGAAAATCCTACGTTATCGCCAATCGGGATAACGTTTCCTCCGGGAAATCCTCCGTTATCGCTAATTGGGATAACGTTTCCTCCGGGAAATCCCCCGTTATTGCCAAATGGGATAATGTTTCTTGTTAAAAATTTCAGTTATTGCCGGAAGGCAATAACGTTTCGCTTTATTTCGATCTCCGTTATTTCCGAATGACAGAATAATATTTCGACCTTTTTTCGCTTTATTTCGATCTCCGTAATTTCCGAATGACGGAATAACATTTCGACCTTTTTTCGCTTTATTTCGATCTCCGTTATTCCAAGGTAAAGGAATAACATTTCGACTCAATAAAAGCTCGAACTACGACCTGGCTTGATTCCCAGGGATACGTAGGTAGCCTCCCGTAGAGTTCAGCCAATTTGTCACATATGACGCCCCCTTTCCCCGGTGGATTCCCGAACTACGATCAAGGCTTCGATTCCTCCGGGATACGTAGGTAGCCTTTCATGAAAGGTCCAGCCACTCGACCAACTTGGTCACCCAATCCGATCTCGGCATTCGCCGATTGGATCCTTTTCTATCGACAACCCCACTCGCCCTGCAAGTGACGTTAAGCCGAGGGCTTCTGTAAGTACCCAAATCTGGCTCATGCCTTAGGTTAATTTTCGGCAATTCCGGTAATTTTTCCCGGTAATTCCTCGGACTTTCCTACTCCGAATAATTTCGAAATGTTCCAAGCCTTTTAAGGGCTAAAGGGAATGCTTGGTGATTAAGAAACACGTTTTTTTTAATCCCAAAACCCTTCTAGAAGACTGCCACCTTGCATGTTTCTAGAAGGGACTGGAAGTGGCTACTTATGTCGTGCGACATAATAGGCCATGAAAACTTCTAGAAGCTTGCCACCTTGCATGTTTCTAGAAGAATCTGGAAGTGGCTACTTATGTCGTGCGACATAATAGGCCATGAAAACTTCTAGAAGCTTGCCACCTTGCATGTTTCTAGAAGAATCTGGAAGTGGCTACTTATGTCGTGCGACATAACAAGCCCATGCAGGCAGCCTATAAATAGAGGCCTTCACCTCTCATTTGACACACCTTTTCCACCCCTCAGTCCCCCTCTATAGGGAATACGTCCAGAAGTATCCTCTCTCCTCACATACCTCCCAAACCACACCAATCCTCCCAAATCAATCCCACACACACTTCCCACATACACACTTCATATACACATCAAGAACCAAGGAGTTCTCAAGGAACCAAGGCTCAATTTCAGCCCCGGAGGTTGCTGTTTTGAAGGCCCCTATGTCTAACTTGATATAGGGAGTCGTGGTCTTCAAGGGTAACAATTTTCTACCCTTTTCCACTCTCTATTTACTTTGAATGTGAAATCTCTATGCTAAATGCGTTGATAATGTTGTTTTCTGATTAAAGATGCATACTGCTTAGATCCATATCCATTTGCATACTATTGCATGTAAAAGCCCCGGTTTGGCTTGGTTTTGCATGAACACTCAAGATGAGTGTGGATCCCTCATATCCACACCCTCTTGAAGCGTTCATTATTGATAAACATGCTCTCTGAGATTTGTTTGTGAAGTAACTTAACCATTTTGGTACCTTTGTTACCTCTGCAAATCTCATTTGTTTGAAGCTACTGCAAAATGGCTTGTTATGTCACGCGACATAGGCGGCCTATGTCACGCGACATAAGTAGCCGGTTTGCAGAATCCTCATCTTTTTCGGTATGTCCCGATGTTTGCCTTTTCCAATGCATCAATACGCATTTAAACTAAAACATTTGCATACGGAAGCGGAACATCATTTGCATCAAAAGAACATCTTTGTACATTAAATGCTATTTTCCAACATAAAGATACATTCTTTACACAAAAATCATTTCTTCACACAAAAAGCATCCCTTGCAACCAAAAGACATTTTTTACACCAAAAATGTCATCTTTTCACTAAAAGTATCATTTTTTTATCATGCATTCCCCCATGTCCCCATTAGTAACCTTGGAACGGACCGGTGTAAAGGTCTTATCTTTACATCGTTCCTTCCATTAAAGGTTTCATGATTTCTTTAGAAAGGGACAACCTTGAACCCTATATCTCCGATTATCACTTAAGATGAGTATGAAGCATCTATACGAGCTCGACCGTCTTAAAGTGTAGGATTGATGGGCTAAGGACATTCCTTCCTAAAGAACCTCATCTTTGACTATAAAGGGAGTCATTCTCTCGATCATGCAAGTCCCGAGGTTAAAAATGCAATGATCACAAGTCTAAGATGAGGACGGGATCATAATCCCGAATACATAAAATCCAAGAAATCCCGAGCGACAACCAACAAATGGTTTGTACGTCCGGAAGACAACTTGGGACATTCCCTCCTCCTTATTTTCAAACACATGCACACAAGAAAGCACGCAAGCAAGCACGATTAATGGGATCTTGGGAGACTTGCTCCGGCAAGGCACCTTGGGTGAATGACGATTCGTTCTTCCCAAGGGGTAACTTAACCTCCGAACCCATAAAACCTTTTTTTAAAAGTTTTGAGGTAATCAAAATGGCGTGGCGACTCCGTTTTTCAAATTAAACCGGATGTCTTCAAACTAGCGTGAATCCAACAAATACAAAATTTTGGGCACACATTCACAGTGGGTTTCTAGATAAACCCTTCCCCTTCAAATATAAATACTTTCCCCTCTCCTCCATTTCAATCTTTTACACTCCTAAGACCTTCAAGAGCACGGAGCAAAAAGCAATTCCGGCCACTGTTGGGTTTTGGGGTTACAAACGCAGCGAAAAACTTAGAAATAACAAGTAAAACCGTAGCCCTTTAATTCGTCTAACATGAATAGTTAAAACCATGAAATATAATTTACATACCTTAATGTGATTATGTTGATCTTTCAAACTGGATCTTAGATTCAAATCTTATTTGAATCGACGAACAACCTTCGAATGTTTAAACCGTAGATGGAAGTTGGATCTTCTTTTTCCTTGTTCTACCTTGGTGATGAAATCAACAATGGGGATCTTCAAGCTTTAGGAGATAAAGCAACCTCCCTCTAATGGTGATCCACACGCGAACGAACCAAGAACTCTTCTTGTTGGATTGCTAGGTGATACTTCCCAATTATTGAAACGTTTTCAATAATCAATGGCAAAAACTATGGAATTGATCAAGGCCTAGGATTTCATAAATCTAGAACACTGATGTATGAAGGTGAGAGAGAGTTTTTGGCTGCCCAAGGACTTGTATTTATACAATGGTATAAATCCCTAACACTTACGGTTAAGTCCTTGTCAATAACAAAAACCTTCCCAGCCTTGGAAACGCAGTACGGACACTTTTTCGCGTTGGGCACGACTCGTGCCTGAGGGGATGAGTCGTGCTTATGGAAAAATACTCGTGAAACGAGCCGTGCCACTAAAAGTACTCGTGCTGGACTTGGGAACGACTCGTGCCTGAGAGCACGAGTCGTGACCATCGCCGGGCAAGGTATGTCGCGCGGTGTACTCAGCCAGAATACGAATTTTCAGTGTGGCTAAGTATGTCGCGCGGTACATCAAGCCAGAATTCCAATTTTCAGCCAGGATCAAATTCATTCTTTGTGTGTGACCCAAAAGGAATTATATTATGTTGGTAGTAAGTCAAAACATGACCTCACAAGACATAAGTGGTTTCTAGCAAACCATTATATCCACCCAATTAATATAACATCAAAGCTTGATTCCTCGATAGATCAAATTGTTAGTGTTATGCCCTAGGCCTATAGTTGATAGACTTATGTGTTGACATTATTTATTATTATATAAAAAGTTTATCATTTGATTATTATATGTTTTGCATATTTATTTGTAATAATCTTCGTCCCTAATTATTAAGTGAATAATTAGTATAAATGTTAATGGATAATCATCTGATGATTATATTCATAGAGATGCACATTAAATTTATGGGTACTTGTTAGAGAACAAGTGACTGGACTTGATCCGTATGAGATTTATGTCATGGTCAAGTGTCATAATTAAATCTCATATGATCACTTCATTTAGTCCCTAGACCTGAGATTATCATGGCCTTACATATGATGAAAGTCATGTTTGATTTTAGTCAAACGATATCTTAACACGATATCTATAAAGGCTATCTTTGGCATGATCGGATTCATGATGGGAAGGATGATAAGTCAAGATAGAATTTGTCCCTCGAAAGAGAGATGTTTTGCTTGGGCCCCTCGATGAGTGATAATGATGAAAGTGTATGGACATACCCCAATGCGATTGGATTATCATTATACTCAAGATCGAGAAAGCATTGAACAAAGACAAGTTGACGTGGACCATGAATTGTGTTCAATATAACATCGTGAGACAAAGGGAGAAATGGAAGTGTATCATTGGAAACGTGAACTCTTACGTTATATTATTTGGGTAGACATAATGGCTTGCTAGAGTCCGCTTATGTCTTATGAGAATCGATATGATCGAGCTCATTGCCAACATAATATAATCCTATTGGGTCACACACAACTAGAATGAATTGATTAAACCAGAGAAAGAATGATTGAGAAATTCCTCATCAGCCTTGTATGGTCGTGCGACACAACTAGGCCATGTGCCTCGTGTGGTCGTGCGACACAACAGGTCCTGAGGCGGTTTTACGGACAGGTTTCCTAATTTGACTAGGAAACATATACCATACTAATGTAGTATATATATGAAGGTCTGTTAACCCTAATATTCTAGCCGAATTTCTGAAAAGAAAATCACAGCAAATACTCTCAATATTCTTCAAGGTTTAAAGGATCTAGCAATCTTCAAGAAATTGTTCTTGGATTCATTCAAAGGTGTGGATACCGAAAGAGGGTCTTCGCTCGTTCAACGATCAAGGCCTAGAGTTCGAAGCTTGTATTCAGATTCAATACATCGTTCGATAGCTCAAAAACGGAAAGCGTTCAAGGTTGGTTATTTCTATCTCATAGGAAATTCAAATTAATTGTATAGAACGGATCCTAGGCTCCTTGGGTTTTATGTTATTAGATGCTTAATTCCGCTGCGCATGGACCCGTAAAACCCAACACAAATGTCACAATCCCTTTGTCCACGATGTCCAATTGAACATGAGTCATGGTCCAAGTCAACTCATCTCATTCAATGCTTTCTCGATTCCGAATATGTTGATAATCCAAATGCATTGATCTCTATCAAATCACTTGAGTATGGCCATACATTTCATCAACACTATTCATCGAGGGGCCCAAGCAAACATCTCTCTCCATAAGAGGGATAAATCTCATCTTCACTTATCATTCTTCTCTACATGAATCCAATCATGCCAACATAGCCCTTATTGCTATCCTATTAAAGATAGTGTTAGACTACATCAAACACGATCTTCATCATGTGGAAGACGATGATAATCTCAGGTACAAAGGATTCAATGACACGACCATCATGAGATTTAATCATGACAACAGACTATGTCATAAATCTCATAAGCGGGTCTGTCCAGTACTTGTTCTCTAGCAAGTACCCATAAGTGTAATATGCATCTCCATGCATATAATCATCTCCATGATTATCCATTACCAACTTATACTAGTTGTTCACAGCAACTAGGGACACAGTTCAATATAGTAAACATGTAAACATATAATGAACCAAATAATCTTTCTCTATAATAAATGATAAAGATGATACATAACGGTTTAAGTTAAACATAACTAAAGCCTAGGGCATTACACCAACAATCTCCCACTTACACTAGGCTCCATTTTCCTAGGTATCGTATACCCATGGACCTAACATGACCATCATGCTTCTGCTTGTGCGAGGGGCTTAGTAAGTGGGTCCCCAATGTTATCATCAGTTGATACTTTGCATATCTTAACGTCTTCTCATTCTTATGAATTCTCGAAAAACGTCTAGGTGTGTGTTTGGATCGCTGTTGTGACCTTGGTTCCATTGCTTGCACTAATGGCACCATAATTGTCACAACAAAATTTCACCGATTAGTGATACTTGGAACATTTCCAAAATACTAAATGAACTTTTGATCCAAACTGCCTCTTTTAGCTTCATCAGATGTCGCTAAAATTTGGCCTTAGTTGTAGAATTGGCTACGATTTTCTGCTTGGAACTCTTCCAACAAAACCGCACCTCTAATAAGCATAAACACAAATCCTAATTGCGATTTTAAATTAAATTTGTCAGTTTGGAAGCTAGCATCTATGTAACCCTTACAACAAGATTAACTTCCAACCTTTCAAATACCAAGAACGTATCCTTAGTTCTTCTTAAGTACTTAAGGATCGTCTTGACTGTCATCCAATGGTTCATATCAGGATCAGATTGGTATCGACTCGTCATGCTTAGAGCATACGAGACGTTCGGTCTAGTACAAATCATGGCATACATGACAGATCCAAATGTCGGAGCATATGAAACTTCATTCATTCTCTTTTGCTCACCAGTTGTCATAAGACAATGAGTATTGCTAAGAGTAACACCATGACCCATTGACAAGTTACCTTTCTTAGAATCTTCTAAAAACCTTATCAATTTGAGTACTTTGACTCAAACCAATTTATCCTTTTAGATCTATTTCTATAGATCTTGATGCGAAGGATGTAAGCGGCTTCACCCATATATTTCATTGAGAAAACTTTCCTTGACCAGGACTTGACAGTCTTAAGTGTCGGAACTTCGTTTTTCCAATGAGTAAGATATCATTGTAATAAAACAATAGAAATAATACTACGCTCCCACTGAATTTCATGCATACACAAGGTTCATCTTCGTACTTGATGAAGTCAAACTCTTTGACCGATTCATCAAAATGAAGATTCCAACTCCTCGAAGCTTGCTTCAACACATCTTATGGATCTTTGCAACATGCATACTTTATTAGAATTTCTTGGATCGACAAAACTTCGGGTTATGTACTATACACATCCTTAAGATTCTTTCCATTTTAAGAAAGCCATTTGACATCCATTTGTCATATCACATAGTCACAATATGTGGTTATGGCAATTGAAATTCTAATAGACCTTGGCATTGCAACATGCGAAAAGGTTTCATCATAGTCAATACTATGAATTTGCCTAAATCCTTTTGCTACAAGCCTTAGCCTTGAAAGTATACACCTTCCCATCCACGTCGGTCTTAAAGACCTACTTGTACCCTTTAGTTTTTAAACCTTCAGGTAGCTCAATCAAGTCCAAACTTGATTATCAAACATGGATTGTAATTCGGACTCCATGGTTCCTAACCATTTATCCGAATTAGGAGTGGACATCGCCTCTAGATAGGAAGTAGAATCGTCATTGTCAATGACTTCCACTTAATTACTTTCCAATATGAGAAATCCATATTTCTCGGGTTTGGATTGTAACCTATCCTATCTACGATGGACTTTGTGTGACTTGAACCGGTTTCACAACTCCTTGTGAACTTGGTTCCGTCTCTACTATTGGTTCCATGTCATTTTCAGGTTCTTGAACTTCTTCAAGATTAATTTTACTCCCACTAGATTCTTTATTGAGAAACTATTTCTCAAGAAACGAATCATACAGAGCAACAAGCATTTTATTCTCATTGCGGTCGTAAAATTAATTTCCGAAAATAACCTTGTCAGATTTGGTGCTAACTTATCAGAGACAAGTCTCTTCTTATAAGCTTTGCAATCCCAAATCTTCATGAAAGACAAACTAAGTTTCTTTCATGCCACATCTCATATGGGGCCTTAGGACTCGATTAAGTGTAACCGTATTATTTCTAATGCATATCCTCAAAAGGTAACAGGAAGGTCAACTTGACATATCATCGAGCGAACCATGTCTAACAAGGTTCAATTCCTCCTTTCAGACACATCATTCATAGTGGTGTTCCGTGTGGAGTCAACTCTGAAACAATTTCACAGTTTTGAGATGATTGTCAAACTCTTGGCTCAAATATTCACCACCTCGATCTAATCGAAGTACTTTAATAGTTTTGCCAAGTTATTTTGTACTTCATCTTGAAATGTTCAAAACATCTCAAACGATTCACCTTTGGACTTCATCAGATAGACATAGCCATATCTAGATAAGTCACCGGTGAATGTGATGAAATACCAAAATCCTCCCCTAGCAATGCTGCTTAATATTCCACATACATCTCATGTATAAGGACTAATAAGTCACTAGCCCTCCCACTACTCTTAGTGTAGGGTGGTTTGGTCAACAATCCCAATAAACACGATCCACATTCCTCAAATGATTCATAGTCATATGAGTCTAAAAGTCCATGTTAATGGAGTTTAGATATATGTTTCTTATTTATCTTGACCAAACCGGCAATGCCATATGAACGTGTTATTCACATTATTCGGTTTAGATTTCTCACTTATATTATAGATATCTTCAATATTATTTTATTTCTTAACATCAAGGATATGAAGACCATTAAATGAATCTGCAATACAATAAAGCATATCATTTAAATATATTGAACTTCTTATTCACAATAAGAAAACAATATCCTGCATCATCCATATAAGAAACTGAAATAATACTCCTACTCAAATCTGGAACGTAGTAACACTTGTTCAAAACAAGTACTAGTCCACTAGGTAAAGTGATTTCATAAGTCCCTACGGCTAATGCATCAACTCTTGCTCCATTCCCACACATAGGTTTAATTCACCTTCTTTGAGTAGCTTTCTATTCTTTGTTCCTTGCACATTTAAACAAATGTGGGATCCATATCCGGTATCATATACCCAAGAACAAGAAGTCGAAAGGAAAATATCTATCATATAGATACTTGAAGTAGTAGCAATCATATTGCCCTTCTTTACCTTTTAGGCCTTCCTTATAAGCCTTGCAACTTTGCTTCCAATGACAATCTTATTGCAATGGTAGCAAAATGCATCCTTTTGAGACACTTTGGGTTTAGCCTCTTCGGCTTTGGCAACTTTTGCCCTATGTTTAGCAACCTTTGCTTTACCTACTTTGTGTTTCCTTTTAAACCCCTTTCTTGTGTTAACCATTAACATAACAAACCTTTCTTGCCTAGCTTGTACTTGAAACATTTCCTTTGTGCGTTTTGCTAGAACAAAAGTAACTTCCATGTGTTCAAGGTCCTTCTCAAGAGTCTTTTAAACATGGTGGCAAGTATAAGGCAAGCAACATCGTTAGAATCATCATCATGTTTCTGATGTTGCTCCTTATCTGCCCTTTGCAACATTTGCAGCGGGTTTAGCAGGAACTGATTCGTCAAGAACGTACAATTTTGCTTAAGAACATTTCTTGAGCTTGTAATCAAATCAGAATAACTTGTACCGTTCTTTTCGAACTTTGTCCTTCTCAAGGACGAATCACAATTTATTGTGTTATGCTATTTCTACAACAAAATATGCAAACCATATGAACACATATCAATATCAACACATTTATTATCTAAGAGCAAATAATGTATTTCATGAATACTCCCACTAAATTATACACCTTCAAATACAAGCATGTATCATATAATTATAGTGGGCTAAGATCCATATTTCACTTAATTCCGGTTTAACTGAGCTAATACCCGAAATCAAGCTATTTAGGTAGAAACATCAATCATATCTCTATATGACTCTTAGATCTTTTTATGAGATTTCCTTAGACATCATATGTCAAAAACATGTTTTAAATCTCATCTATGCCTTGGGTCAAATCTCATTTGAAAGCACCAATTAAGTCAAAACCTTTTTCAAACGTATGAGACACGGAACGATGCACCTGACTATGGCCAAAACTACATCAACCATAATCTCATCTTGATCACAAATTAAGATATAATGATGCACCCAACTTTGGCTGAAACTACATCAAAATATCCTAAAATTTCACAAGTGTTCTAATCAAGGAATGGCATAAGAGTTAAATATTTAGAAGGTTTTACATATAACAAACATCGCATGGTTGTATATGAAACTTATGTGTACATCATCATGAACATGGAAATTTCACATAAAATCCTACTTTAGGATCATACCAATAATCATGTAATAAATAACAATTATTAACTACATAATTATTCCATTTTCAAAATATACGGATTCAAATAATCATGTTAATCATATTAAAATAAACACCAAATCCTAAACAAACAATCTGTTTAAATTTGAGAATTTACCAATGTTTCGTTTAATCAAATTAAACAGACCATTACCCATGTAAAAGATTAATCACATTAACCAATTATTAATCATAATAATGGTATATCATATATACTTATTTTCTCAAAACAATACACATAAAATCATAGATCTATTTCACATATAGCATGTAAAGCATTTAATCACATTAAATCTAGCATGCCAATTTTAACCTAATCATGATAAGACACGGCTCTGATACCACTGTTGAGTTTTGGGATTACAAACGCAGCGAAAAACTTAGAAATAACAAGCAAAACCCTATCCCTTTAATCCGTCTAACATGAATAGTTAAAACCATGAAATAGAATTTACATACCTTAATGCGATTATGTTGATCATTCAAAATGGATCTTAGATTCAAATCTTAGTTGAATCGACGAACAACCTTCGAATGTTTAAACCGCAGATGAAAGTTGGATCTTCTTCTTCCTTGTTCTACCTTGGTGATGAAATCAACAATGGGGATCTTCAAGCTTTAGGAGATAAATCAACCTCCCTCTAATGGTGATCCACACGCGAACGAACCAAGAACTCTTCTTGTTGGATTGCTAGATGATCCTTCCCGATTATTGAAACGTTTTCAATAATCAATGGTAAAAACTATGGAATAATTTGGGAGCCTTTGATTCCAAAATCAAAATCGATCTCTAGGATTTCATAAATCTAGAACAATGATGTATGGAGGTAAGAGAGAGTTTTTGGCTGCCCAAGGACTTGTATTTATATAATGGTATAAATCCCTAACACTTAGGGTTAAGTCCTTGTCAATAACAAAAACCTTCCCAGCCTTGGAAACGCAGTACGGACACTTTTTCGCGTTGGGCACGACTCGTGCCTGAGGGCACGAGTCGTGCTTATGGAAAAACACTCGTGAAACGAGTCGTGCCACTAAAAGTACTCGTGCTGGACTTGGGAACGACTCGTGCCTGAGAACACGAGTCGTGACCATCGTCGGGCAAGGTATGTCGTGCCGTGTACTCAGCCAGAATACAAATTTTCAGTGTGGCAAAGTATGTCGAGCGGTACATCAAGCCAGAATTCCAATTTTCAGCCAGAATCAAATTCGTTCTTTGTGTGTGACCCAAAAGGAATTATATTATGTTGGTAGTGAGTCAAAACATGACCTCACAAGACATAAGTGGTTTCTAGAAAACCATTATATCCACCCAATTAATATAACATCAAAGCTTGATTCCTCTATAGATTAAATGTCACAATCCCTTTGTCCACGATGTTCAATTGAACATGAGTCATGGTCCAATCAACTCATCTCGTTCAATGCTTTCTCGATTCCGAATATGTTGATAATCCAAATGCATTTAATCTCTATAAAATCACTTGAGTATGGCCATACATTTCATCAACACTATTTATCGAGGGGCCCAAGCAAACATCTCTCTCCATAAGAGGGACAAATCCCATCTTGACTTATCATTCTTCCCTACATGAATCCAATCGTGTCAACATAGCCCTTATTGCTATCCTATTAAAGATAGTGTTAGACTACATCAAACATGATCTTCATCATGTGAAAGACGAAGATAATCTCAGGTACAAAGGATTCAATGACATGATCATCATGAGATTTAATCATGACAACAGACCATGTCATAAATCTCATAAGCGGGTATGTCCAGTACTTGTTCTCTAGCAAGTACCCATAAGTGTAATGTGCATCTCCATGCATATAATCATCTCCATGATTATCCATTACCAACTTATACTAGTTGTTCACAGCAACTAGGGACGCAGTTCAATATAATAAACATGTAAACATATAATGAACCAAATAATCTTTCTCTATAATAAATGATAAAGATGATACATAACGGTTTAAGTTAAACATAACTAAAGGCTAGGGCATTACACCAACACAAAACCCATACTCAGGCGATAAAAAGGTTCTGGCTTCTCTGCCTCTGCGTAACGTGAGGGATTGGATTAGAGGCTTCTTCGATTTGCCTTTGGATTCTACATCTTCTCCTTTAACAGGTAATCTCTTTCTCTGTTCTTCAATTTTCTGGGTTTTGAGGGCTTAGAAACTCCATTAATGGCCCCTAGGCTATTAGCTTTGAGCGCTGGGCACGGTTTGGTTTTGGGCCTAACCAGAGAGTGTATAAGAGTGTTAGGGGTCTTTGGAGAGAGATTTATTTGGGTGAATATTCTTCGATTTTGGTAAAGTTTGGTTTTGAAAATGAGGGTTTGGAGTTCCCAACTGGTGATGTTCTTGGTGATTTTGGAGAGGACAACCCAAGGGTTGTTCCCTTTAGATCTATGAACGACCTTCCTAAACATATCCAATTTTATTACTCCTTGGTTCGTCGTGATTCATTTAGGGATTTTGCTTCAGGGGAATCTAGGTCGTCCCTAGGTAGGTCGTCGCCTACTGATGCTAGGACTGATTCCCTTGCTCTTTCTAACAGTTTTGTAGATATGGATCACGACGGTCGTCCCCAACAAACGACTCAAGAAGCTGTCCCATCTGGTACACCTGGGGCTAGTACAAGCGCTGGTGGCCCTCGTATAGTCAACGCCTTTCATACGAGTGTACGGGCTGGCCGAAATGAACGAGGCTTTGGAGGTGGAGAGGAAGGCCAGTGGGCCATAACCAAAGTTAACACCAGAAAAAAGGACGTTAAGATCCAGATGATCAATGCCTTACGAGAGTCGTACAGAGTTCCAACCTCCTCGTATAGACTTGAGTATCTACATTTCAACGACTTTGAGCCTCGTCGAGAGACCATTCTATGAAGTAAGAAGAAAGTTTCCTTCTTCTACAAACAATTTGAGCTAGGTTTGAGGTTACCCTTGGATCCCTTCATCAACGAATTTTTGGAGGACTCGGCTTGTGTGCCTATGGAGTCGAGTGCCAATGCAGTTAGAATTTTGTCCTCCTTCATCATCGTCTGTAGATTCTTAGGCCACGAGCCTTGCAACAAAGTGTTCAGAGAGTATTACAAGACGACGAGGTCCACCGTTAATTGAAAATCAGTGGTGAGTGTGTCGTCAATCCGGAATGTGCAGGGGTTGTTTTTGGACGTTCATAATAAAGTCTATGGATGGGAGAACCACATGATTCGGGTTGAGAGCAAAGTTGGATGGAAATTTCCTTTCCCGGAGACTAACGTGATGGTCTCAGACGAGCAAGTCTGGCCATCTCCGTGGGCCGACGAGCTAAAGAGAAAGATAGACGCTCTGCTGAAGATAAGATGGGTGAGCTACAAGGATATTGAGGCCTCCCATTGGAGATATATAAGGACGGGAATGATGTCTAGCCCGTCGATTGGCCCTCCACCTCTCGTTTGAATTGACCTTGACTATCACTATCCAACATGGATCGTCCACAACAACTTGGTATGGGGGGAAAATTGTGTTAATTGCATAGGGGCACATGACAGCCATCCCCAGGAGCGTTGTGCTAACCTAGAGATGATGGGGGGTTAAGTCTTGATAACCTTTGAGTCTCTTCGTTATATACTAACTTGTCTTTTTGTCCCGTCGATTACAACTTAACAGTTTCCCTTTTCGTTTCTTTTGCAGTTATCTCTCAGCAAGACCTTGATCGTATTGAGGGGAAGATCATGAACAATCAAATCAGAGCTCAGGACCAGAGAGTCACCAGGAAGAATAGGGCCTCTTCCAATGCTATTTATAATCGTTAAGAGAACATGACGACGAGGAACAAGGCCCTCCCCAAAGAAAGTTTTGGAGCCATCCTCTTGATTGAGAAGGAAAAAATTGAAGAACCCAATGCTGGAGGTCATCGGGGATTAGTAGACGAGCTTGAACATGCTGGGGATGTTGATGCGGGAAATGCAAGTGGTGCTAATGTGGGCACTCAGGGAATCAACGTGGAGAGCATTGAAGTTGAAACTATTGGGAGTTCTGACTCCAATCTGGAGGTACGTGGTGACGACAGTGCCACTTCAAAGAAAAGGAAAGAGCATCCAGCGAGCTCTGAGGGGGAGAGAGAAAGAAACAAGAAAGCAACCTTTGACCTTCCAATTGCCTCCGACCCCTCAACTCAAAGGACTCCAGCTCCAGCCTCGTCTTCAGAGGTTTTGACCAAGGAGACAGCCCGAGACTTAGCTGCTCAATATGCCCTGGTTCCTCCAATGGCTGGGATTCCTTACTTAAAGAGGGTTGGCCTGCCGCTCTTGCTAGGGACGTCCATTGTCTGTCGGTCTGTGGATGGTGAGCTCGTCCAACGACTAAAGACGGCCAAACTTTCCCCGGAGACCTATCACGCCCGTCTTGGGCTGATACAGACAGAGGTACTCCATCCCTTTATTTTCACCTAGTCTTTCCATCCCTCTACTTGTGCTAACCTTGTACTTACAAATGTCATCGATGATGGAGGCCATGAGCTCAGACTATAGGGAGTGCCTTGATGCGGAGCGCAAAGCCCAGGAGCAGCTCGTCCAATCGGTTGCAGCTAAGGAGACTGCGGAGAAAAAACTTGCTGATGCTGAAGGGAACGTTGGCTCGTTGACCAGTGCCTACGAGACCCTGGTGCAGCAGAAGAACGAGGCTCTGCTCCGGATTGGCCATTTGGAGATTGACAATGCTAAGCTCCTGTCAGATAAGGAGAAAGCAGAACAGGAAGCGGTCACCCTTTCCAACGGCCTCCATACCAAGAGTGCCCAAATTGAGAAGATGAAGACTGATCACGATGCTGCCATTGAACGAGCCAGGAAGGAGGCCGTCGAGGAATTTAAGCGAAGTGATGAATGCAACCAACTGATCACTAACAAGGCCATCGCTTTTTCCAAGGTAGGAGCCAAGCATTTGACTCGACGAGCTCTCGTGGATCCAGAGGCCAAGGACTTGATTTCGGTTAAAAAGTTTGCGGATCTATTTGCTGAGGACATGTACGACATGGATGCTCGATCGGCCCACCACCTCGTTCCTTACGACAACAACGATCTATCCATCATTAAGGACGATGATGAGAAGGATGGGGTGGAGGTGTGGCCCGTCCCGATAGTTGATCCAAAAAACCTTGATGCTTATCTCGACTTTTTTAATGAAAAAGGCCCCAATCCCAATGAGCTCCCATAAACTGACGATGGTCAACAACATTGATTTGTTGATTTGAGAAGCTTTTTGTGAACAATATTACTTTGTTGTAATTTTAAACAATGTTTCATTTGATTCTGTAACCTCACCCTGGTCCGGTTTGTGGGGGGTGTTTAAACAATTTATAATTTGTTGTGTAGTTGACTTATTCCTCATCGTTCAGAGGAGGTCGTACAATGCTTTGTTATTCATTGCTTATGTTTTCTGTATGCTAATCTGTATGTTAACGTAGATAGCATGTGATAAATAGTGAATGTGAAAGTGTGAAGACAAGTGTGTATGGTCGTCGTTAATGATGATCAGAGCATAAGTCGTCTCTTGTGAGATAGACCCTTGTTCATACTTGTGATTTTTACTTTTCGAATTGCTCGTAGGTATAGTACAAAGGCCCATCGACCGTTACTCGGAGGCTAGGTCGTTTGGACGAGTTGTCTATTCCGTTATAGCTATCGACGAAGTTTGGCTTCATCTAGCCTTTATACTTGGCTAAAGTACGTGTAAAGGTCGAAGTCTGGCTTCAACCGATCTTTATACTTGGTCAAAGTGCTAGAATTTGTAGAGTAGAAAATCAACAAAACAAAGAACTTCCATTGATGACTCCGAATTACTTGCAAACTTCTGGGATTTATAAATATCCCTTACAAACTTCATTCTTGAAAAAGGAAATAAAGAACCACAAAAGATAGGTGCCCTGAGGGCGCTGATGCCGATCGAAGAGCTCAGAAGTAATATTTGATAAGGTGATTAGCATGCCAAGGATGCTTGAGCCTTTCGCCGTTTGGCCTGGCAAGCCTGTATGTCCCTTCTCTGACGACATTGGTAACAATATAAGGTCCTTCCTAGTTGGGGGAGAGCTTCTTCTGACGAGCTTTGAGGCCCGTCACTTCAATTTTTCTTAGAACGTAGTCTCCCACTTTGAAAAATCTTTTCTTGACCTTTATATCATGGTATGCCTTGGTTCGGTTCTTGTAGTTAGCCATCCTTAGCTGGGCATCCAATCGTCGCTCGTCGAGGAGGTCAAGGTTGACCTGCCTACTATGAATGTTCTTCTCAACATCGTACAAGGCAACACGGAGCTCGGCGGGAGCCATGGCCTCAGAACCGTAGGCCAGAGCTAATGGGGTTTCCCCAGTAGGCCCCCAGGTGGTTGTCCGGACTGCCCAAAGAGCCAACGGGAGTTCGTCCAACCATCTCCCAGCTCGTCCACTCAGATTCTTGCTTAGGGATAACAACACTAGCTTATTTGCTGCTTCGGCTTGCCCGTTGCCTTGTGGATAGGCGACCGACGACTTTGAGTGTTTAACTCCCATCCTGCTCAACTCTTGTTCAAACTTCTTTGAGAACTGGAGGCCATTGTCATAAACGATTATCCTTGGGATCCCAAACCGACATCAAATTGAGTCGTGGATAAAACTTAGAGTATTCTTCTCTGTGATCTTGTTCAAAGCCTTAGCCTCAACCCATTTGGAGAAGTAATCCACTGCCACAATCACATACTTCACTCCCCCCTTGGCCTAGGGAAAAGGCCCAATTAGATCAACACCCCACATATCAAACGGCTAGGCTGCCATCACAGGGGTTTGCTCGGTGGTAGAGAGTTTTGGGAGGTCGGAAAATCGTTGGCAGGTGTCACATTTCTTCACAAATTCTTTTGAATCCTCTCGAAGGTGAGGCCAGTAGTATCCTATAGTAATCAACTTGTCTGCCAATGTACGAGCTCCGGGGTGGCCCCCACATTCTCCTTGGTGGACTTCATATAGTAGATTCACACCTTATCTGGGTGCACACATTTCAGCAAAGGCCTGGTGATGGATCGTCGATAGAGTTCGCCGTTGACGACCGAGTACCTAGGAGATTTCCTTTTGATTTAACGAGCTAGGATCTCGTCAGCCGGTAACTCGTCATTTTCAATAAAAGCCTTCATCTCATAAATCCAACACCTGGGGCCGTCCCCAACACACATCATCTTCACTCTTTCATAGGCCGGTTGCTCGAGGTAGGCCAAGTGGTGGCCATGCTCGTCCTCAGGGAGTTGATCAGTGGCCAGCTTTGAGAGTAGGTCTGCATGCTCATTGTCTTCTCTTGCAATTCTTTGAATGGCCCAAAATTCTAACCCCTGGGTCATCTCGCCGACTAGTGAGTGATATTTCTGTAAAGTTGAATCGACGACCGCATAATCACCCCGGATTTGGTTGACGATCAACTGTGAATCACAAAAGGCCACAATCTTTGTTGCTCTAAAACACTTGGCATATTCTATTGCTGCTATGAGTGCCTCGTATTCTGCCTGGTTGTTGGAGACTTGAAACTTGAATCTCAAAACTTCCTCAAAAACCGTTTCACTTTCTGGTTCTACAAACACAATTCCGGCTCCGCTGAGTTTTCTAGTCGCCGACCCATCTGAGAAAATTTTCTAGCACCCAACGGGCAAAGTCAGTTGCTCTGGTTGGTCGTCGACTTGCTTGCCCTTGCTAGCTTTTTGGGGTGACACTCTTTGATCATCGTCAGAGCTGAACGATGTCTCGATCAAGAAATATGCCAGGGCTTGGGCTTGCAAAGTCTTTCGTGCCCGGTATTGTATGTCAAACTCCGTCAATTCAATGCTCCAGTTCAGCAGACGACCAGAGCTTTCAGGTCGGTCTAGGATCTTTCTTAATGTGGAATTGGTGTAAACAACAATTGAGTGGGCTGAGAAATATGCTTGTAGCTTTCGTGCTGCAATGACGAGATCATAAGCAATTTTTTCTGCATTAAAGTAGCGGGTCTCGACATCAGATAGTGCCTTGCTCACATAGTATACTGGCTTCTGTATTCCATCCTCCTCTCTAACCATTACGGCGGCGACGGCCTTGTCTCCCGCCGAGAGATAAACATACAAGTCCTCCCCGGCTACGGGGCTACTGAGGAGGGGTGGAGATCCGAGGTATTCCTTGAGCTGGCTGAACGATTGAGAACATTCTTCCGTCCATTCAAAATCCTTAGCGCCCCGAAGGGCCTTGAAGAAAGGTAAAGATCTTTTCGCCGATTTTGAAATAAAGCGACCGAGGGCCGCCACTCGTCCGTTCAATCGTTAGACCTCCTTGATACATGTTGGCTCGGCCATATCCACCAATGCCTTAATTTTCTCAGGGTTAGCCTCAATCCCTCTCTGAGAAAGCATGAACCCTAAAAATTTTCCAACTGCAACACCAAATACACATTTTACTGGATTGAGGACCATGTTATTGGCTCGGAGGATGGCGAAGGTCTGTTGCAGGTCGTCAACATGCTTCCTTTTTCTTGACTTGACGACCATATTATCTATGTAAGCCTCGAGATTGTCACCTAACTGTCCCTTGAAAACTTTGTTAATCATTCTCTGATAGGTTGCCCCGACGTTCTTCAGCCCAAAAGGCATCTTTGTATAACAATAAGTGCCACCAACATCTTGGAAGGCTATCTTCGGAATGTCTTCCTCGGCCATCTTGATTTGATGATAGCCGAAATATGCATCCAAGAAACTGAGGGTCGTATGCCCAGCCACTGAATCGACGAGCTTGTCAATTCGGGGTAGGGGTAACTATCTTTAGGGCACGCCAGGTTAAGATCCGTAAAATCAACACACAACCTCCACTTTCCGTTAGGCTTTTTGACGAGCACAACATTTGCCAACCACGTCGTAAATCCAGCATCCACAATGATTCCTTCACTAAGCAACTTGTCAATCTCTTGCTTTATTGCTACCTCCTTTTCTATGGAAAAAATTCTCAACCTCTGCTCTGTTGGCCCTTCTTTCGTTTCTTCGTCTTTCAGAGGTGACCGTGTTATGGGATGCGTGAGCAGGTCGGTCCTCGGCCATTTGAATCAATTCATTTTGGATCTACAGGAGGCCGTGAAGGGTGTTTACTCTTTCGACGAGAAGAGCAGTTCTGTCTAGAAGTGGGTTGGACGGGCCTCCCACATTTCGTACAGTAGCTTCCTCCGTTCTCCTCCCCGTGGGGGGTCGTCGTGCCCGGTGATCCTGAGCAGGCCCTTTGTCTCTTCTTCTTACATCTGGGAGTCCAGTGCCATCTACAACATCATGTGACCTGGTAACCCTTAAACTAGGGTTCCGAGGTTGAGGTGATGGAGGCCTGGGGATTTCTCGGCGGCCTTGCTCCTGTGGAGGTGATCAGCCTTCACTTTCGGTAGACAAGCTTGTTGTGTGTCCATCCGACACCATCTCCAAGTTTTTTCCAGCTGTTTTCTAGGCTTGGTTGAAGTCTCCGACGAACGATTCCCGATAATGGAACCACTATGTTGATGCAGTAAATCGTCTGAATCAGCTATTAAGGTCCAGTAAAGATATGGGCTGACTTAAGAGACCTGCACACCACAAGAAAGTAACCGTGAACTGCGCCGGGGCTTGTTCGGCAAGGCCCTCCGGGGTGAGAATCAGTGTTTGGGCTGGGGAAGGTGGTAAAATATGGAGTGAATTTGTGGGTGTGTGCACATGAATAGTAAAGAGAGCATTACCTTAGCCCAAGACACTGTTCATGTATTTATAGTGGATGAGGGGAGCTAGGGTTTCCATCCTGACTGTTGGATTGATCGTGTCAACCGTTGGATTGATTTTGTCCCCATACGTCCACGTGTCAAGTATTTATAAACAATATTTAAGATTTTAAAATATATCATTTTTAACTTTCAAAAAAAAAATGAATGAAACCAAAAAAAATTCATATAAAAAGGTGAACAATGAAGTGTTTTACGGATTTTTTTTTCCAAAATATTGCTTTTTAAAAATTTATTTATCAAAATAACATTGATGAAAAAGTATGTACCAAACTAGCACTTTCAAGTTGGATTCCGAAATTACCAATTCCGGAATAATGTAATCCGATATTGGTAATTTTGGAATTTTTATTTTTTTTTACAAAGCTGAATTAACAAAATAATATTTTCTGAAAATTCAATTCCGGAATTACCAATTTTGAAATTCATTTTTTTTTAACTGAAAAACTTGGATTTCGAAAAGTTGAATTCCGGAATTGGTAATTCCGAAATTCAATTGGGTTGACTTTTGGTGAATTTGTGTTTGGTTTGACTATGTACAAGTGGGTCGAGAGAATGGCTGAATGGGCCGTTTGTTTTGTTTGGCCGGCTGGTTTAGTGTCCTTTTGAGCAAGGTTTTAGAATCGTCCCGCATCATAAATACAACCTTTAAATGAAGTTATTTTTCAGTTAGACTCCCTCATTTATTAGTTAGTCCATTACTTACTTATATCATCAACTTTTGATTAAATTCTTATTTCAGTTACTACAACATCATTCTCTAATCGGGTGAATAACCAAAATATTCAACATACTTTATTATTTTTTTGTAATTAAAACAATGTACAACAAAGTTACCACATAATGCAACATACTAGTCAAATTCGTTTCAAATAATGCAATATTTGTTTTAAATAATGCAATGTACTTTGAAGTACGTTGCATTATTTGAATAAAAAATTACATTATTTAAAATAAATTTGACAATTACGTTGCACTAAGTGGTAATTTTGTGCTATATTGCATTAATTGTAAACAAAGTGTTAGTACATGACATAATTCAACTATTGTTTCTTCTCTGATTAATTAAGAGTTTAATTTTGTCACTAAGAGAAATCTAAGGAACTAATTTTTTTTAAATTAACATATACTACCTCTTCTGTTCCAAAATAAATGAACAAAAGTTTTTAAATTTGCTACTAATAAAAGCAAATTAAAATTTTTTTAGTCATATATTTTGCGTTTATAGAAATAAATCAATCACACAACACAAGAATATACGTGGTTCGCCAACTTGGTTACGTCCACGGGCAAAGGACAAGAATAATATTATCAACCGGCAATCACCGAATACAAATATCTAATCTAATGCACGATAAATGACTAAAAAAAAAATTAGCAGTTGGCGAATTTGAAATGAATTTGACTAGTACGTTGCATTATGTGGTAACTTTGTGGTACATTATTTTAATTACAAAAAAAAAATAATAAAGTATGTTGAATATTTTGGTCATTCACTCGATTAGAGAATGATGTTGTAGTAACTGAAATAAGAATTTAATCAAAGGTTGATGATATAAGTAATGGACTAACTAATAAATGAGGGAGTGTAACTGATATATAACTTCATTTAAAGGTTGTATTTATGATGCAGGACGATTCCAAAAACCTTGCTCAAGAAGGACACCAAACCGGCCGGCCAAACAAAACAAACGACCAATTCAGCCATGTCTCTCGGCCCACTTGTGCATAGTCAAACCAAACACAAATTCACCAAAAGTCAACCCATTTGAATTCCGAAATTACCAATTTCGGAATTCAACTTTTCGAAATCCAAGTTTCCAGGTTTTTTTTTTTTAAAAATGAATTCCGGAATTGGTAATTCCGGAATTGAATTTTCAGCAAATATTATTTTGTTAATTCAGTTTTGTAAAAAAAAAAAAACAATTCTAGAATTACCAATACCGAATTACATTATTCCTGAATTGATAATTCCGGAATCCAACTTGAAAGTGCTAGTTTGGTACATACTTTTTCATCAATGTTATTTTGATAAATAAATTTTTAAAAAGCAATATTTTCGAAAAAAAATCTGTTTTACGGATGGGAGATATAATAATTGGAGAGAGAATGTGGGTAAATTTGGTGACTTATTATATATAATTCTTTATTTCTTGTAGGAGATTTATTTATGAATTTTCTTATTGCAATTGAAAATGATTATTTCTAAAAAATCAAAATGAAAATTAGAATGGAATACTTCTTTATACATTACTAAAGACACATTGAATTGTGGCCATTTTAATAATCGGATGATATAGACATAAATTTTGAATTTTTTATCAAATAAATTAATTGCTATTTTTTTTAAAAAAAGATTAAATTTATTGTTCAAATATATTAACTCAAAATATTAAAATACCTCAAATGAGATATTAATTTTATTTTCTATTCGGGTAATGGAAGGGGGATGAGTGATTTAAATAATCTAACTATCCATATAATTCTTTCAACTATACATCTACCCCCTTACTACTTTTTCCAATTTAAAAACTAATCAGTATACGAATCTTTTAACTTTCTAACATAATTTGTTTTCTATCAATAAAACATATTTTTTCCCAAAACTTTAATTAAAAATTATTAATTATTTAGATATAGTTTTATAAATAATATTTTAATATTAATAAAAAATTGAAAACCTTAATTAAACGTTAATAAATATTTAGATATAGTTTTATAAATTAATACTTTAAAATTAAAAACTAAGTTAAAATGTACATACAAAGTTCGATTTTTTTTTTAAATATAGCTTTTTAAAAATTTATATATCAAAATAACATTTTCAAAAATTTAAGTACCAAACTAGCACTTTTGACTTGAAATCCGGAATTGGTAATTCCGGATTATGAAATCCGGAATTACCAATTCCGAATTTGTTTTTTTTTTTTTGTTTTCCAAAATTGAATTTCCGAAAATAATAATTCCGTAAATAGGGGGCGATCGCGCCCTAAAATAGAGCGATCGCTCATTGTGATGTACCCGATTTTTTTTGTGAAAATCAAAACGGAGTCGCCACGCCATTTTTGTTTTAAGGGCCAAAACTTTGAAAAATGCCCGAGATCAGAAATTTGGGTTCGGAGGTCACGTTACGTGCCGGGAAGGACGTTAGTGTGCACCCGGAACGCCTCGTAAAAACGAGTCTTCCAAACATTCAAAATCCTTTGTTGTGTGTGTGTGTGTGTGTGTGTGTGTGTGTGTTGGCCAAAATAAGTTGAAACTGAGGTAAGTAAAAATTGGGAGCTCTTTTTAAGGCTTTAAACTGATTCCATGATTTTTTAGGTGATTTTTGGGTTGAGATTTGGAACTCAAAAGATTTTTGGAAGTTGAAAACCATTTCTGCCAGAATGAAAAAGGCAGTTGACCCTTGACTTTGAAATGGACTTTAGGGCTTGAAAACTCCAGAATCTGGGAAAAGTCCGGGAATGAAAAATATTCAAAACACCTTAAAAAAGGTTTCTGTAAAAGAACTTTTCATTTTGGAGATGATTTGAGGGGTCAAAACCTTCTGGAAATCTCAGATCTGAAATCTGGATTTCCAGAGACTGATGAACTGACCTTTAAAAGAAAATTTGAAAAATGGAGTTTTATTCACGTAAAAAATAAAGTAAAAATATGTCTGGAAAGCTCTGGATGTTGGCTACAAAAAGTATTTTGTAGTCAACACCAAATTCCAAGTTTATCTATGTCCAAAAAATTAGACCATGGACTGAGGTCTGAGAAAATTGCTACTGGACAGCAACTTCTCAAGAGAGAAAATATGATTTTAAAGGGGGTTTTGCATCCATGCTTGTCCCCATTTCCCTAGGTTTTGATTAGTGATCACTTGACATTTTAGTGGTGAATCAACTATATCAAACCATCCTTGGGGTACATTAGGACTAAGCACTTCATTTGCTTGGGAAGGGGAATTTTATCCTTTGAAAATGAGATTTGATGTATGAAAATGATTTTTAGGGTTTTGAAAATGTGTTTTCTTTGCAAGAAAGTAAGAACACTTTGAAAATAATGTAGATCCTTGTAGAAGATCATCCATGGAGATGAACTTCCATGGTGATCTTCTTGGATCTAAAGCAAGAAGATGAATAAACTACATTTTGTAGCTTGAAAATGCATGCATGGATGAATTTTAGGGTAAGGAGAGGGAGGTTATACCTATCTTTCTTGTGTTTTGTGTTTGAAGGCTTGAATGTGAGAGTGTTTAAGGCTTGAATATGAGAGTGTTTGAGGGTGTTTAGGGTTGATGATTTGAGTTGGTTAAAGAGAAAACAAGTAGATAACAATGAAGTCCTCTATGTTTTCTCTCTAATCCTCCTCCTATAGGGTGATTTGAGCTTGGATTGGTGTATGTATGAGAGTATGTATGAGAGTGATTTGAAGTGTTTGTGAGTGAGTGAGATTTGGGAAAGATTGGAGAGAAAATGGTGGCAATCTATGGATTCCCACCTGTTTTCTCTCTATATTTCGCAGTTTCGTTAATTGTGAGTGATTTGTGTTGTGTAACCGAGAGAGGAGGGTTCAATTTATAGCCCTGCGAAATTGACAAACATGTCCGCGGATATGATTGACGGCGTGCCTGTTCATTAATTACGGCTTCAGGCTTTGGACAGAAGAATAAAATTCAAAAAATCCAAATAGCTTTATGTTTTTCAACTTGCCCAATTCGGATTTTTCTTATTTCTTTTGCTTTTTGAGATTCTTTTCTTGGTTTAACTTTAAATGGCAATGCCCATTTTACCCTTACTTTGTTAGAAAAGTTAGGAATGTTAGGAATGTTCGTAATGTTATAACTTTCGTTAATTTTCTAACGAAAATGCTAACAAGCTCAAATTGGAGCACTTACGGTAGCCCTCGGCGACGGCGCTTTCGAAGGAAGCGGGGTCGTCGATAAGAGTAAGGCTCCATATTTTGGCAGATGATCAAGTGATCGACCTGGCTGAACCTATTTAATAGGCTACCTACGTATCCTTAAGAGGAATCAAGCCAGATCGTAGTTCGGGTCTTTCGACTATCTTTAGTTGTCGACCCCGGAGTGACTTGTTTTAGGATGTCAACCTGGCGAGCGAGTTCTACGATCGATTGCTGAAAGAAACTCTTTGGGATAAGAAATGACCCTCTTCGGTCGATGGCTAGGGTTGTATATCCGCTCTGCGGGGATAGGAATGACCATTTTGGTGCGGTGGTGAACCTAATGATAGGCTACCTACGTATCCTTAAGAGGAATCAAGCCGGCCGTAGTTCGGGTCTTTCGACTATCTTTAGTCGTCGACCCTCTTGTTTTAGGAAAGTCATCCTAAGATTTGACTATTTTTGGGAAGTCACCCTATGGTCGACTATTTTTGGGAAGTCGCCCATGATCGACATTTTTGGGAAGTCACCCTAAGGTTTCGACTGTTTTGGGGGAAGTCGCCACATGATCTGACTTGTTTTTGGGAAGTCACCTAAGGTTTTGACTATTTTTGGGAAGTCGCCCTATGGTTTGACTATTTTGGGAAGTCGCCCTATGGTTTGACTATATTTTGGGAAGTCGCCCTAAGGTTTTCGATATTTTGGGGAAGTCACCCTATGGTTTGACTATTTTTGGGAAGTCACCCTAAGGGATGATTGCGATTTATCGCTTTCCTCGTGTTGTGTGTGATAGCGTTTTAGGTGCCTCAAACCTTGATGATGGCGTCTTAGGTGCCTCGAACCTCGGTGATGGCGTCTCAGGTGCCTCGAACCTTGATGATGGCGTCTTAGGTGCCTCGAACCTTGATGATGGCGTCTTAGGTGCCTCGAACCTCGACGATGGCGTCTTAGGTGCCTCGAACATTGATGATGGCGTCTTAGGTGCCTCGAACCTTGATGATGGCGTCTCAGGTGCCTCGAACCTTGATGATGGCGTCTTAGGTGCCTCGAACCTTGATGATGGCGTCTTAGGTGCCTCGAACCTCGATGATGGCGTTTTAGGTGCCTCGAACCTTGATGATGGCGTCTTAGGTGCCTCGAACCTTGATGATGGCGTCTTAGGTGCCTCGAACCTCGATGATGGCGTTTTAGGATAGATGGTCCTCTAGTGGACTTCATTTGAAGGGATCGGTTTTACGTCTGCTGCCGAAGGAACGGATGACCGTGCTGGTCGAGTGGCTGGACCTAATGATAGGCTACCTACGTATCCTTAAGAGGGAATCAAGCCGGTCGTAGTTCGAAATCCACCGGGATGCTTAGGAGCAGTCTAGGATCCTGGGCCTTTTGATAATTCGGAGGCTGTCACCTTAAGGAACTAAAGCCTACGTCGCTATTTGCAGAGATAGGGATAGCTAAAGCTACGGGTAATCATGCAACAGTTGAGATATGTTGAAGAACTAGCGTACCTTTGCTGTGCTTACCTGCGGGAGAGCAAGTCGCGGGGGCTGTGTGGTAGTTGACAGTGTTGAGAGTCTCGATGTATCTGATCGAGATGTTGAAACATTTAGGGGCGTGAGGTACCTCTGACCGATTGGCATTTGAACTTGACGTCCCTGACCGATTTGCATTTGAGGACTTGGCGTCTCTGACCGATTTGCATTTTGAGAGCTTGGCATCCCCGACCGACTAGCATTTGATTTGTATTTGAGAACTTGGCGTCCCTGACCGATTTGCATTTGAGAACTTGGCGTCCCTGACCGACTTGTATTCGAGAACTTGGCGTCTCTGACCGATTTGCATTCGAGGACTTGGCGTCCCTGACCAATTTGTAGACACTGGAGGCGGTCTTCATATGTTTGTGGATGTTGAAATTTGTTTTCATCCATTTGTGGACATTGGAGGTCGACTTTGGTGAAGATCATCCTTGCCGAAAAAGGGGGATTTGATTTTACGTTGTAATTCCCGCATTCGTTAGTGAAGAGGAAGATGCATATATGGCATTCATGATGACGGATGCATGCGTAGAGCCAAAAATGATTGTGAGAGTATCACCGCATATGTTTTCGAGACGATGCATTTACCTTTCGAAGATGCACTTAGCCTTAGCTTTTGGCAGGGAAATTATGATTTATGATCTTCAATCACTTAGGATTTTTCCTATTGATTCAAATTTTGTGCATGCTACATGAGCCCTGGGGAGATTTTTGTGGGGATGCATGGTAATGAGAGGGGATGTATGTGTTGTTATTTGTTTGGGATAAGCTTTGAAATTTGGTGGGGTGATATCCTTTGGTCGCGGACTGAATTACATGTTATTGATGAGGTCAATTTTGATCTTGGGATGAAGTTGGATTTGAACCCCGGGTCTCGATTGAAATTTCTTTTCAGTCTCGGACATTTGAAGCTGACGCTGACAGGCTCTAGAATCAAAGCATGTTGAATGAACCCTCTTTTGCTTGGGTTAGTTGTGATTTGGCGAAATGCTGATATGAGGAGATTCCCAATTCTCAACTTTTGATGATGCAGGGAGTTGCCATATGCCAAGTTCTAAAGCTGAAACTCCAAGATAGTTGTTGAGGTGACTAGGCCTTTCTTCTGAAGATAGGTGTGACTTGATAAAGCCCCATTCCATGGAAAAGACATGGCGAAAACCACGGGATCTTTCTCTGAATGATTTGATGAAGCCCGGAGTTCGACAAAGCGTCACTTCTGAAGGTCCGAGTTAAAGGTTTGGTGACATGCCGATGAAGTACCGAGCCAATCGATCAACGTGAGAGCCTTCAAGGTGAAGTTGTCATGAAGGGAGAAACCCATCTTTGATACCGACTATGAAACTAGAATCCTCTCTTCGAAGAGTGTCTTCCATATAGGAGCTGTTAGCCATAGTGGCACTTGGCTTGTTCGTGGCTTCAATCATATTCACCCTACTTTTTTAGGGAATGGATTGTTGGCTTGTATTGGGTCCTCGGGGTCCCCTTTTCGATCAGTTCTCACACTTGCCCTTTTTCGGGAGTCGTGTTGGAGGTGGAAGAAACCCGGTATCCGTGCAGTGCGACAACTCGGCTGGCGATTGTAAGCCCTCTCAAATTTAGCCCCGGAATTGATCATTGCCCGTAGATCCGGATTGCTAAGCGAGGCCCTCGGATGTGGTTTCGGGCGTGACCGAAAGGTGTCTAGTTGTTCCTCTTCGGAAAGGAGGAGTTGCCATCTTGCTTGTAAAAGTCCACGATGTTCTCGTCGGAATGTTTTGCATTGTTGTACGTAGGTCAAATCTATTTGCTTCCCACTCCAAGTTAGCTAGTAATCTGGTCCCATGTAGCCACGGGCTCGGATTTTAAGCGGAAGAGCCATTTTAGAGCACTTGGACTTCAAAGAGAGGCGAAATAGTCGGCCCAACTTGCCGATTGGCGCCCCTTTTGACCTTCATTGCCAAGGTATATGTGTCCAAATGGGTTTTCGGGCATAGGCGAAGGTGCATGACCTGAGGGGTGCTGCGGTCCTGGTGATTCGATGAAACCGGGATGGAGGCTTGGTTTGAAGAGGTGTATTTGCGAAGTCTTGATTTTGAAGAAGTGACTTGGCGAAGCCTCGGTCTCATATTTGTGAATCGACACAATTCGAGAGGCTTCAACACAGTAGGCATTGCGGGCGATGCGAGAACGAGAGACCTAACCCATCTTGTAGCAATTTGAAGAACCAACGCGGACCGACGTGACCGGAGAAGCCTCACTCTAAAGAAATGGCTTGACGAAAGTCCTCCCTTATAGAGTACGATGCGGCTCTAACGCAAATTGAATTGTCACGTAGCAAAAGAGGTAACCCATCCTTCTATATTTACTTTATTATTTTCTTTAGTCAATTAGTCAACCGGAAGAAAATGTAAAAGAAAGACAATTTAGGAATGTATACTGCGGGGGCATATTTTTTTTTTCGAAAAGTGGGGATGAATCCCCGATTTGTATTATTTGATGGCCTCATTTGATGGAGGCACAAAAGAACTCGCTTTGGGTTTGACTCTTTTGAGAGAGTATAAGCATCACATGGTGTGGAAAAGTGTATGGAAGCCCCCGCCGACGTAAAATTAGTGTTTAGCTCTATTTTTCCTATAATGTAGAAAAAGAAGACTTGTCGAGACATCTGAAAACATGTTTTATTCAAAATGATCACAAGATTGCTTAAAACCCTTTATTAATGTTCGGGTTATTCAACCCCTAATCTCGATATGAACAAACATTTTGATTAATCATGAGGAGAAAGTCAACTGATACCAAGAGTCGAAGTTGGCGAATGGTGAAGAGGGATCGTGTATAGGAGAGGCTATTGGTGAGGCCGGATTTTCTGGGATTTGAATGTGTTTATGACCGGACCATTTCTGGTTGCCTACGTTCCCCTCATTGTGAGGAGCTCGGGTTGCCGTAGTTCGGGCTTGAGCTGTGTTTGGCTTTAGAAAAGGGGTATGAACATTTGTGGTACTTTTGGTGGAAAGGCTCGGATAGGAAGTTTGGATGATAAGGTGCGGGCCTTGAGGTGATTCCTTGACAAGTCATTTTGAGCGATTCCGTTGCTTCTTGATCGTCGTCCTTTATCGGGGGAGAAAGATTTTGAATGCAGCTTAAGGGCTTATGATATGTTTTTGCCGTTGCTTTAACTGCTCCTTTGTTGTCGACAACTTCCGTTCTTCGGGCTTTAATTTTGCCCATATGTCAAACCTTCTGATCGGCGGTGCTAGGTCCTTGGCCTCATTTTTTTTTTTGAAGCTTTTGTTTTTGTTTTTTTTTTGAAGCTTTTGTTTTTGTTTTGAAGCTTTTGTTTTTTTTTTTTTTTGAAGCTTTTGTTTTTTTTTTTTTGAAGCTTTCGTTTTTTTTTTTTTGAAGCTTTTGTTTTGTTTTTTTTTGAAGCTTTTGTTTTTTTTTTTTTGTTTTTTTTTTTTGAGCACTTGAGGACGAAGGCAAGCTTCTACTTGAACTTTCTTGATGCATGGGGGCGAAGGCAAGCCCTGTTTTTTCGATATGGGGTCGATCTCCGTCTTTGAGTGATCTTTTGTTGTTCTTCGATGCTGCCGCCGTTGTCGACTTGGTCAAGGTGATGATGGGGACATGTTTTGGAAAATGTATGGCTTGATGGAGGCCTTTGTGAGGTGAGGAAAGTGTATGGGGAGGTCATTAGTTGACTTTCTCGCACCAATTAATTAAAATCTTAATCATTTCCGAGAGATTATTTGTTGAGCAATGCGAGTGATCATTTAAAATAAAACCATTTCATTAAATGTAATGTAGGTGTGCAAATAATGTCTCAAGTCTAGCGAGAAAAGAAAAAGACTCTTTTATAGAAAATTTAAGATTAACTACAATGTCGAGGAGGACTTGATTGAACGAAGAAAGTACTAGAACCTTCGAAGGTTGACTAAAAATTGTTTTAATATTAAAGGATGGGTAGCCCCTAGTCTAGCTACTCTTTGTTGTTGGGTGCCAAGACGCTTGAGCTTTCCATCTTTACTGTTAACTTCGATTCCATTACGCGAGGCCGAGGCGGTGATCGATTACGTGCCCATGATCTTGGTGGGAGTGGAGGAATTTGAGGCCATGGAGCAGCTGGGGCAAGCACAAGTTGTCCAAAGAAACGGGTCGGAAAAGTCACGGGGACGAAATTTGTCGACTGAGCATATTGATGGAAGGAAGTGAACCTGAGAGGACCTTGAGGGGTATTGGGCTTTGTTTGGGAGGACTCGGCGATGTCTTTGGTTATTTTGAGTGAAAGGGGTGATACTAGGCGGTGTGTCTTCGGGCCTTTCTCAAGCTTGGGCGGCATTAGACAAGTGTGCTCTGGGGCGGGTTGTCCTATCGGATTCTCTCACTTCGGGCACTTGAATTTTGCGCGGCGAGAATCATTTCTTTGCACAGTTCGACATCTTGGGCCAAAGGAGTGCTTGGTACTTATCATGAGATCAAGCCTCTCCTGCATTTGTTTCATTTGCTCTATCAATACTGCCACATGGGGGTCAACGGGAACATTCGAGTTCTTGGAACTTGCAACAAGACTCTTATCAATAGAGGGAAACACGGCCGCGGGATGGTGAAGTTGACGGGTGAATTCACTAAGTCCGGTAGATGGCAACGGAAAACTTGAAGCATCCGGATTTTCTTTTGGCAACTCATGATTGCATTCAGTGGGTGTAGAGGCTTGAGAACATAGCCACATAGCTCAAGCCGATTATGTGAAGGCTGGAGCATAAGCTGGCAGTGTATTGCTGAAACCGAGGAACAGGTGTGATGGAACCCAATTCGTTACGAGGAGGCGAGGGCGATGGAGCCCTAATGGCCCGAGTCTTTGGAGAGAGGTGAAGAGGAATAGTATTTGGCAAGGGATCATATGTGGATGGAGGGAGGTATTGGCTATGGGATGGAGAGTATTGGTTATAGGATGAAGGAATTGAAATCAGCATTGTTTGAAGTCTCATCTTCGACCATGACCGAGGAACCATTCGCCCCAACTGTTACTGAACTCCATGACGGCGGAGAGCACCGATGCGAGGGTTCGAGTTTGTTCTTCATGAATCTTATGGGCATTTTCCAAAGCCGGGACTAACTCTTCCTTACTAATCATCGGATTTCTTGTACCCTTGCTTTTTTACGTCAAATGCGCCATCGGATCATTATCATCCCATTTAACCTTGGCGTCGATCGTGAACTTATCGGAGGGCGAGAGTTCAAAGCATTTCACCAAGTCCGGCTTTGCCATGGCCGCATGCTTGTTGCGGTCAAACCATCCATTCCCAACATTTGTTGCTACTAAATCATCGGCTTGTCGTAGTACGTTGAATTCACGAGTTTGAATCATAAAACTCAATCATGTTTACATTCGCGTTGTTTGGGAAATGATCATTGGCGGGGTTGAGATCACCGAGGCGCTCAAGTTTGCCCTTCTTAATTAATCCACTGAACCGCCTTTCTCAAAGGCTGTACGGTTGTCGGTCATATGACCGTGATGCTGTGGAAAGCACAATGCTTAGTGGTGTCAAGAGGGATTTTGGGATCTTTGGGCCGATAGTTTCTCATGGGTTCGAGGAGACCACTGCTTTAGCAAGCTATTCAAAACTTTGCTTAAGGGAACACCCAAATCCTCGGGATGTGGTTTCTTCTTTGGGGAGGACGAACTCTTAATGCTCTTTGATTAGAGATTTGGTCGTTGACTTGGTCACCATCACGAACGGGGTTTGCCGGTTTTGGTCCATTGGGGCGCTCGAAGCTTGCCCGTTTCGATTAACCTTTGAACCGCTCTCTTCAAGACTATGCGGTTGTCGGTCGTGTGGCCATAATGATCATGGAAGGCGCGGTGCTTACTCATGTCGAGAGGTGCATTTGAGCTCCTTGGATGGTAGTCCTTGAGAGGCTCCAAAAGGCCTATCCTTACTAAACCCTTGAAAATTAAGCCTATGGGCATCCCAAAATCATCAAAAACGTTCTCGTTGCCTTAAAGGACCACCCTTTCTTGGTTGCTTTTGGGTGCCATCAATTGTACACAATGCCTTCTTTCCTTTACCGGATGTCGGAGCCGTGTTGGAAGGGTAAGGTTTATAGCGGTGAGACATGTTCGGACTCGTAGTCTTTTCCCGTGCACGAACCCTTTTGATGTAATCATCGATGTAATCGTCGAGATTCGACCTTTTGTAAACCTCATTCGGTGTCGGATACACAAGATTGATATGGCGAGATGGCCCGAGTCGAACGATCGTCGATACCCTCGTTGCTAGGCTTTCCTTGTACCTTCTTAATTGGTTCTACCAATAATCCCTTGGATGAGTCAATAGGAACATTAGGATTGCATGACCCCGCCACAAGATTGGCATCGGCAAATGGAACCATAGTAGGAAGTATTTTGGTGGGAGGTATGACAATCGAGCATTAAAATCGTGACCGTAACCCTCCTCATAAGGCACGGCGGTTGCCGAAGATGAGGATATATGGCTCGTAATGGGTGGATACCGGGGAGCGGTGAGGGCGGATCCAGGAAGGCCGAAAACATGAGGTTTGAGGCATTGTAACAGTAGGATTGAACGTGTCTTGACCACACCGAGGAACGTGACTACAAGGGTAATGTGCATACTTGTACTTGGTGAGCGGAGCGGCTTGCGTAGCAGCCGGGTGGAGAATTTGATGAGGAACATTTGACCTTGTCGGACTTCTCAACCGAAGGGCGGGGTAGAGGCGATGAAGTGGTGATAAAAGCACGGTGACCCGTGTGATCTTGCGGTATCATAGGGGCAAGTGTGCTTCGAGAATTGGAGGAAGCAAGGCGGCCCCCTGCGAACCATGGAGCACGAGAAGTGGCTTGTCCCATTCGGGATGATGATCCGAGCCGAGGCCCGATGTTGTGAAGTAGTGAACCCGGCCCCTTCCAAGCCGCGTGGGGCGAAAGCCAACCGGATTCAATCACAGGGGTGAGGCTGAGAGGCACCGGGGGCGGGTTGACCTAGATCGGAATTTGTTGAGGAGTATCGAGTGTAGGGCCGAGATATCTTGACGACCAATTCATGATGGCCCGAGCCGGGCCGAGATTTTGGAGTAGCAACCGACCCATTCCAATGTGGGGCGAAACGGGCGGCGATTGAAACCCAAAGGTGGCCGAGAGCGCGGGGAAGTTGACCAAGATCGATACGATGCGGCCGAGAGGCGAGGCGAGTGATAGGCTCGGGGATGTTTGGCCCATTAGTAGTTCCACACGAAAAGGAACGGGGCATTTGATGGTAGTTGGCATGTCCAGGAGGGTAATTAGCTCCAATCTCCGCATCAATCGTAAAGGTTCCATTAGGGTGGCGAACAATTGTTAGCCCACAGGTTACGACACTTTCCAATAGCGGCGATCCGAACCATCGATCCCAGCTGTTCGTCATTTTGCGGATTTTCGGGGTGCGGAGTTGTACGTCCCCACCGTTCTCCTCGAGTTGGCCATTACGAAACTTTGAGCTGAAGCGAGGAGGAAAGCCGATGACGTATCGACTCCGAAATGGCGGGTGAACAAACGATGACCCGGGGGCTTGATCCAAACTTTGCTTACTGTGGAAGGCACAAAAGGGTGTGGTTCAAACTCGGGAAAGCGAAACAGGTTGGTGTTTGGGCTCTGGGCTCATGCAACATGCGATTATTTGTTCACGTTTACTTAAAACATGTTTTATTAACCTAATCGGTTGGAAAAGATTGCTCTTCTTTTTCGCGAACTACTCTGATTCCTGGATCAGTGGGCCCCGTCACTACGTCTATAAGCCCCTCGTATTCCACCTGTATTTCGACCTCCCAGGGTGGACGGCCCGGGCGAGGTCCTATAGGGCAAGCGGGTCCCACCGACCGAAAATGAAAACGATCCTAAAAGTCTGGCGGGTAATCGAGTCTTAACGAGCATTCGATGTAAATTACGGACAAGGCCGACGTCAAAGTCAAGATCATGTCAGGGCTCGACGAAAAGTCGGCATGATTTGGACGATAAGCGTCCACAATTGATCTTGACTTGTCGTCGGTTAAGTCGTAATTAGGCATGGAATAATCGTTAATCCTTGATGACTTCGGTGTCATGGGAGTCAATGTATAATTTGTGCCGGTCCGAGGCCGAGAATCAAGGCGCCGGTCAATATCTTGGTCAAAGTCTGCGGCGGAAAACCGGCGAACTTCGGCGATTAGGGACCCGAAAGATATTGAGTCGGTATGCCGACAAAGGCTTGAAAGGAAAGGTCTATACACGAGACGGGGCATGACACGGACCGGACTAAAAACCAGCCGGGTCTCGGATAAAGTGTGTCACGGACAAGTGCGTAGTCGACACGAGGCTCCATGGGATGTTTGGGTAGTCCCGTGCTCATCCGAGAGGCGTAATAAGACCAAACGGACCGCGACAAGGATTTCCCCGGGTTAGGGACGTAGTGTGCGGTGTAAGGTCACGTGCGCGTAGTGTGCAAGCGATCTATCTTCTTTTACGAGAAAAATAGAAATTTTTATGTGTCTTAAAAAGGCATGATGCATGGTTTTTTTTTTTTGAATTTTTTTTTTGAAAATTTTTTTTTGAAAATTTTATTAACACATAAGCACATAAGCACAAAAATTCCGACAGTTAGGGACATTATTCCGACAGTCAAAATTTTGACTTTTCCGAGGCGGCCAAAAACAAACACGAGCGTGCAAAAATCAACACACACAAAGCAAAGGATTTTCAAATGTTGAGACGGAAGCTTGACCCTCAAAAAGCTTTTCTTTTTTTTTTGAAAATAATGATACCGGTACGTGGGATTGTTAGACCACAATTTATCCCCGACTCGTGTTAGGAGGCGATAACGGGAAGTTTAATGGTTTCCACCAATATACCAAATATCATTTTTTTTTTAGAAAAAGCTTATTAGTCCCCAGCAGAGTCGCCACTGTGATGTACCCGATTTTTTTTGTGAAAATCAAAACGGAGTCGCCACGCCATTTTTGTTTTAAGGGCCAAAACTTTGAAAAATGCCCGAGATCAGAAATTTGGGTTCGGAGGTCACGTTACGTGCCGGGAAGGACGTTAGTGTGCACCCGGAACGCCTCGTAAAACGAGTCTTCCAAACATTCAAAATCCTTTGTGTGTGTGTGTGTGTGTGTGTGTGTGTTGGCCAAAATAAGTTGAAACTGAGGTAAGTAAAAATTGGGAGCTCTTTTTAAGGCTTTAAACTGATTCCATGATTTTTTAGGTGATTTTTGGGTTGAGATTTGGAACTCAAAAGATTTTTGGAAGTTGAAAACCATTTCTGCCAGAATGAAAAAGGCAGTTGACCCTTGACTTTGAAATGGACTTTAGGGCTTGAAAACTCCAGAATCTGGGAAAAGTCCGGGAATGAAAAATATTCAAAACACCTTAAAAAAGGTTTCTGTAAAAGAACTTTTCATTTTGGAGATGATTTGAGGGGTCAAAACCTTCTGGAAATCTCAGATCTGAAATCTGGATTTCCAGAGACTGATGAACTGACCTTTAAAAGAAAATTTGAAAAATGGAGTTTTATTCACGTAAAAAATAAAGTAAAAATATGTCTGGAAAGCTCTGGATGTTGGCTACAAAAAGTATTTTGTAGTCAACACCAAATTCCAAGTTTATCTATGTCCAAAAAATTAGACCATGGACTGAGGTCTGAGAAAATTGCTACTGGACAGCAACTTCTCAAGAGAGAAAATATGATTTTAAAGGGGTTTTGCATCCATGCTTGTCCCCATTTCCCTAGGTTTTGATTAGTGATCACTTGACATTTTAGTGGTGAATCAACTATATCAAACCATCCTTAAGTACATTAGGACTAAGCACTTCATTTGCTTGGGAAGGGGAATTTTATCCTTTGAAAATGAGATTTGATGTATGAAAATGATTTTTAGGGTTTTGAAAATGTGTTTTCTTTGCAAGAAAGTAAGAACACTTTGAAAATAATGTAGATCCTTGTAGAAGATCATCCATGGAGATGAACTTCCATGGTGATCTTCTTGGATCTAAAGCAAGAAGATGAATAAACTACATTTTGTAGCTTGAAAATGCATGCATGGATGAATTTTAGGGTAAGGAGAGGGAGGTTATACCTATCTTCCTTGTGTTTTGTGTTTGAAGGCTTGAATGTGAGAGTGTTTAAGGCTTGAATATGAGAGTGTTTGAGGGTGTTTAGGGTTGATGATTTGAGTTGGTTAAAGAGAAAACAAGTAGATAACAATGAAGTCCTCTATGTTTTCTCTCTAATCCTCCTCCTATAGGGTGATTTGAGCTTGGATTGGTGTATGTATGAGAGTATGTATGAGAGTGATTTGAAGTGTTTGTGAGTGAGTGAGATTTGGGAAAGATTGGAGAGAAAATGGTGGCAATCTATGGATTCCGTTGTTTTCTCTCTATATTTCGCTTGAGTTTCGTTCTTGTGAGTGATTTGTATTGTGTAAGGCGAGAGAGGAGGGTTCAATTTATAGCCCTCTGAAATTGACAAACATGTCCGCGCGGATATGATTGACAGCGTGCACTGTTCATTAATTACAGCTTCAGGCTTTGGACAGGAAGAATAAAATTCAAAAATCCAGCAGTTTATGTTTTTCAACTTGCCCAATTCGGATTTTTCTTATTTCTTTTGCTTTTTGAGATTCTTTTCTTGGTTTAACTTTAAATGGCAATGCCCATTTTACCCTTACTTTGTTAGAAAAGTTAGGAATGTTAGGAATGTTAGTAATGTTATAACTTTCGTTAATTTTCTAACGAAAATGCTAACAAGCTCAAATTGGAGCACTTACACTCATGTGTACTCCGGAGGTACCAATTCCGGATTCTATTTTTAATTTTTTTTTTCCAAAAAAGAAATAAAGCAAATAAAAAAAATATATTCTGAAAATAGGAGAGGGCGATCGCTCTACTTAAGGGGCGATCGCTCCTTAGACGCGTATCTTCAAAATCCGGCACTGTCAATTCCGGATTTGCTTTAATTTGAATCCGGGGCTGCCATTTCCGGATTCAAATTTTGAATTCCTACTACCATTAACTTAACTCTGATTGTTCATGGAAGAAAGGAAGAAGAAGGAGTGCAGAGAGTGAGATAGAGAAAGAAAGAATTAAGGAGAAGAGAAGAAGTTTAAAGAGTTGTGAGAGAAAGTGTTAGTTTGGTACTTAAAAATGGTTAGTTATATTTCTTATTTTAATTTGTTTTGAGTTGTTAATTTTAGCTATATAAATTTTTTAAAGAATTTTTATTTGTGCATTTTTTATATTTTGTTGTTAAAATGATTTATGTACTTAATTTTTGATTGTCAATGAATTAAACATTAAGTCCCATTTAAATTTAATTACTATTAAATTTTTTTATTTCAGATGAATCAACATGTACAACAACAATTTATTGATCCTGGGCCAATCGATCCTCATGTATTGACTTCTCAGGATACACATAGATCTAAATATATTTGGGAGGGACAAGAGTTACCCAATTTAAGACCTAGGCGTGGTCCAGTACTTCCACCTAGAGTTGATTGGAGGATAGAAGAGAAGCTTATAAATACTGGATTTTATGGAGTGTATTTATTAGGTCATATACAATATGATTGACATTTGATTGAGGCTTTGATTGAAAGATGGCGTCCAGAGACCCACACTTTTCACTTACCTGTAGGAGAGATGACCATCACCTTAGAGGATATTGGCATGTTGTGTGGTCTTCTGTAGACGGAATGGCGGTGACTAGTTCAGAAACTAGTAGGAGTGCTTTGGCATGGGTTGAGATTGTTGAGGAGTTATTTGGGGTTGCACCCTCAACTGCAGACATCAAAAGAGGTGGAATGATATCAATGAGATGGGTTCTAGGACACTTCCCTCATTTTGAACAGCTTCCCAATAATGCGTCCGAGCATATGATTGAGACATATACTCGAGCATACATTTTCTTATTATTGGGGTCATACATTATGCACGTCTCGTCTGATAACCTAGTGAAGTTGATGTACCTCGCACTTCTTAGGGATATAAATAATATTGGTCTGTACAGTTGGGGTAGTGGAGCGTTGGCCTTCTTGTATAGGGAGATGTGTGTAGCATCTTAGCACGATTCGAAAGGGTGTGGTGGCTTCTTAACCATTGTACAGGTATGTCTATTATATATGATTACATTATGCTAGTGGACTTAACCTGTTTTGTACGTAATGATAATTTTTTTATAGCTTTGGGCATGGGAGAGGTTGTTGTGTACACAACCTAGGAGACATGAAGAAATAACACTTCTTGGATTGCAACCAAGTGGGTTACGGTATATTTCAATTACTTCATTTTGTAAATGATCTGTTTTGTAATATATCGCTTTTTTACTCATTATTTTTTATGTCAATTGTTTCATATGTAGGTGGAAGGGTCCATTGTCGTATACTTCTGTGACTGCCCATAACCTGCAAGGCTATCGAGATCAGTTGTCATATTTAGAGAATGATCGGGTTGTGTGGCGGCCATACAACGGTGTGCCAGTTCCGAATTTCTGCCTTCAGGGCCAAGCTATATGGAGGGCGAAGGTGCCCCTCATCTGCTTTGAGAGGGTTGAATGGCCCTTTCCAGATCGCGTAATGCGACAATTTGGGATGGTTCAAGGTGTGCCTGATGACCGCGACACCCGTTTGGACGTGCATCGGATTAGTCGGCAAGGTCGGTCAGGCGTTAACTGGATGCAACAACATGATCAGCACATAGCAAGGTGGAATGAACGGGAGTTTAATGTCGTTGATGGAGAGTTTGGTGAAGTGGATATGAATTACCATCACCCCTATTTGACATGGTATAGGCGTATTACTCGATCGCTCATCCACAATTCGTCTAATGTGGAGGGACTAGGGTTCGTGCCACGTTCAACTCGGTTATGAGGGTGTGGTAAGTTATATATTACATACAATGATTTTACAAAAAACAATACCATTTTTCCGTATTAATTAATTTTAGTTCATTGTTTTGACAGATTCAAAGTCTCCAAGGGATGTACTTATACAAATGTAATGCCACATCCTTGGAAGACATGGTGAATTACACTCAACAATGTGTCACTAACACACCGACACATATTAGGGAGCAAAGAACGATCGCAAGCCCAAGCTCCCCCAACGGTTGATCATACTGCCGAAGAGGAGCCACAGAGGGAGAATCGGGTTCGTAGGCGTGGCGGATACCAACATTGCAGGATGAGCCGCAGATGCGGGATCAATACGGTGATATGCATCGGTTTGAGTTCGCCGACAGAGTTCACCTGCACAGGACCGGGTAATTCTTTTACCGAATTGATGAATCGCTTTGATTTCACGCAACCGCCTCAGAGCTCCTTCCCTTCTTCTAGCAATTATAATCAGACGCCTGAGCAGACATTCGGGATTCCGGGATTTAGGCCTAGTTTCCATTTGCCTAGTGTGCAGTTTTCAGAAAGTCCCGACGGATCATCCTCATCCTCATCTCAACAATCTAGATCAGGTGGTCGTCGTATGCCGAGGAGAGGGAGTAGGATTCGCAATCCCCCTGATGAATTTACCCCGTCCAATTATCCTTGACTGGTATCCTACGTGACCGGGATGTGGTCAATTTTCTATAAAACTTATTCTTTTATTATTGTTAATTTTAATTTCATGAAAGCTTGCCATGGACTGATTTTTCTGAAAAACTAACTGAAAAACGTTAAAAACTGACTGGAAATTCTTAAAAACTAACTGGACTTCTGAGAAACTAACTGAAAACGTTAAAAAACTGATGGAAATTCTAAAAAAACTAACGAAAAACGTTAAAAAACTGATTGAAATTTGACAAAAGAGGGACGGACAAGAGGGAGGTCGCTCCCTTATATTATAGAGGGCGATCGCCCCAATGTAATCCGGAAATTCTAATTCCGGATTCTTTTATTAAAAATTTATTTTTCTTAAAAAACAAATAATAAATTTCACCAGCGCGATCACCCCAATAAACGAGCGATCGCCCTCTTTTTACAGAGAAAAGGCGCGATCGCTCACTAAACCCAGCGCGATCGCCCTCTACGCGGATTTCCCAAAGCACGGTTTATCCCAAAAAACCTCCCCCTCTCCCAATCAAATAACCCTACCACCAGCGCCTCCTTTTCTCTCTCTCTCTCTAAAATTTCAAATTTCAAACCCCAAATTCAAGCTTCTTCAACCCCAAATCCAATTTTCTTCAACCCCAAAATCAATCAATCATCCATTTTGAAGCACACATTCAAGGTTTGAGGTGCATTTTGAAGATTGTCACACGTTTGTTTTTCAAGACAAAGACTCCGGCGAAATTCCGGCGACCTTCCGGCGAACTTCCGGCCAATTAAAAAGTAAGCTTCCAATTTTTTATCTTTGAGTTGTTATTGACAATGCCTCCTAAAAAACCACGAACCACTACCACCAACACTCCAACCCCTACCGGTCCCCCGTATGATGCTGCTAAATTTGTTGGGATTCAAGCTCAACAATTCTTTGAGTTATATGAAAACAAGCCATTCAACCCGGAGAGGGAATTTGATTTTAATGGCTTGTATTTAGATGGTTTTGTTACCCTTTACAATTGGGGAAAGTTGGGGAGTAAGCCCCCAAACTATGGAAGTTCACTTTTAGTCAAAGAATTTTATGCTAATGTTTTTGAACGGGGGAATACGGGACAGTCTTTTGTGCGGGGGCTACAGGTTAATTATGATAGGGATGCCATTAATCAACATTACGGGTTAGCCACTAACATTGAGGAGAATGGGTGTGAGTACACCAAAGAGATGGAGAGGATAGGAAAAAAAGTTAGGGAAAATTTGCATTTGTGTTGGGCCCTACATTTTCAATCAACATGTTCACAACTTACGCCTAAACAACTTGGTACTAACAACTTGGATTGTTCTGTTTACAACTTGGTTTTTACAGGTTGGGACGCATAACGCTTTTCCTATTTTATAGGGGACGTGCCAAAGACCAGTTCAACCACGTTTCTTCAGCAAGCCAACGACTATCTCTTTCCCAACGGATGAGTGCGGATAAATCTCCAAGGATAAACCTCAATTCCGAGTTTGTAGGCCCTCATTGTTATTTAGTTTTATTCTTGAGGTATAAAAGGGAACATACACTGTAAATTCACACACGCACTACACTAGCCTAAGCTCCCTTTTCATACGCTCTTAGCATTGTAATCTCAAGAAATTTCTTAGTAAACCTTCGGTCAAGGCAGGAGCCACATCCTCCCGGGGTTTTGTGCCGGCGAACAAGTTGTTCAAGGGCTTTCCCTAGTCAACAAATGTCTTGTGTCCATTTCTATTCAACTTGATAGTCATTGTACCTAGATTCATATCACTTTAGTCACCTTTCCCATCATACAAATCTAATTGTTGAAATTTGACCAAAACAATTTGGCGCCGTCCGTGGGAAACTTTGATTATCTAAGTAGAAATGGTTAATCCATCTTCCAGCAGTCAGAGTCGGCCGCTTCCTGTTTCCAATGCCCAAGGCAACCCTCCTCCAAGTGCGAAGGCCGTCAACTTGGAGATAATGTCCAACATGGCGGACATGATGAGGAAAATAGGCGATCGGTTGGATGATCGGGAGCGTACGAATACAATGATCTTCGGTGCCATTGATAGTACGAGTAAAGGGAAGCAAGCGGAGACTCAAGTATCCACTCCATTTTCACCTTTACTTCCTAGATCTTTGTTTGGTGCAGTACGAGGACCGAGCCATGTTGGAGATATCCCGATGTCCAACACCTTGCCGAAAGCACGATTGTGACATCCATTCCACCGAGCAACCAAGATTCGGCCTATCGGCTAGCCAATCCGCGCTATCATCTTGCTACACTTATGCTACACCCTCGGTGGGGCAAACAGAAGTTTCTTTAATGCTTTCGATACTTTCGCACCTCAAGTTAATAATGCTCCTCTTTCGCATGAGAGAACCAACTTGTTAAGGAAATGCAAACCATTAAGGAGTTGCTCCGAAGCGTGCACAGGAGTCAATTTGCCCTATCACCAAGTCTCTCCAACTTGCTACAACGAGTCTCGCTTTGTGCCGTGATAGCCGGTGTGGAGATCCCGAAGAAGAAATTCTCGGTCCCTCATATGAAGAAGTATGATGGGAGTACCGATCAGAAGAGCACGTGTTCTTTGTATCAAGAGTCAATGGATATCATAAGTATCCCTCCTATGTTTAAAGAAGCATGTTTTTAGGGGGCTTTGGCTCAACCTTGTCGGGACCGGCCTTAAAATGGCTAACGGGGCTTCCTCTAAACTCTATTTCATCTTATGCTCAACTTGTCAATATGTTCATTAATCGGTTTTCATGCAACGGGGCATTTGACAAGTTGACTAGTGATCTTTATAGAATTGTACAACAGCCTAATGAAAGTCTCAAAGAGTATTTGCACAGGTTCAATAAGGAGGCAAAGTGACTATACCCAACTTGGACGTGTCCACGGCAACGGAGGCATTCCGCATAGGCTTGAAGAAGAGCTCATTGTTTTACAACGAGTTGGTGATGACCCCTGTGAAACAACTTGAAGAAATCAGAACCCGGGCCTTGCCTTACATCCGATTGGAGGAAGATAGCTTGGCAATGGGGAAAGCAACTGGGAGGACTCCTACTCCTCTATGTGAACCCTCTGACAGACGATCGGACTCCCACCACCCTAAGTCCAACAGAGGGCAAACCCCTGTTAAAGGCGAACCTTCTAGAATTCATGTTGTAGATGATGATCGGGAAGGTGATGATAATGATTATCCACAAATCTCTCGAATACGCTTTTACGTGGACATTGCAGGAATCTTATGCGCCATGGGAAATCTTGGAGATAAAGCGAGATGGCCCAAGAAGAATGACCAGTCAACAACTTGGAAGGACAAGTCCAAGTGGTGCGCATTTCATGAAGATTTCGGGCACACCACCGAGAACTGTTTCGCTTTGAGGAAAGAGATTGCTCATTTGTTGTCCAAGGGTCTCCTCAAGGATTTGTTGGGCAAGAAGAGGGTCAGGAGTGAGTCCAAAGAACCTGGTTCTGAAGAGCAGTCTAGGCCCGAGAAAGTTGCACCCCCTCCGGCCACCAAGGTAGTGAATGTTATTTCAGGTGGGTCTCATATTTGCGGCACAACTTACTCTGCCGCCAAGCGTCATGCCAAGAGCTCTAAGGAAGATCAATCAGAATTGCCTATAAGGCGCCGCGACTTCACAGACGGTCATATCATTTCTTTTGAAGACGAAGATAAAGACAACACGTTAGACCCTCATCATGATGGTCTAGTTGTTCAGGTGCAGATCGCTAATTGTGTGGTCAAGCGGATCTGATCGATGGTGGCGGTTCCAACATCATCTTTACTCATACTCTTGAAGATATGGGTATTCCTTTGTCTGAAGTTGTGAAGAACTCATCCGTACTGGTAGGGTTCAGTGGTGAGGTGAAACAGACAGTCGGTGAGATCAAGTTGCCCATCTACCTAGAAGGTATGAATTCCATGGAGAGGTTTTGTGTGATTGAATGCTCTTCTTCATACAATGTCATATTGGGAAGGCCTTGGATCCACAACATGAAGGCCGTGCCATCGACTTACCATCAATGCGTCAAGTTTCCAACACCTTGGGGTGTTGCCAAGTTGAAGGGAAACCAGCAAGTCTCTAAGGAATGTTACAAGATCAACATGAAAGCAAGCTCGACCCCTCAGCAAGCATAGCAATTAAAGAAAAAGGCCCAGGACATTCTTGAAGCGGTGGAGCACGATACAAAGAGCGTTCTTGTTGATGCATCAAATCCTGAGGCCCAAGTACAAGTTGGGGTAGACCTACCCTCCGAGATCGAAGAGGAGTTGATCGAGTTCCTGAAAAGCCAGAGATGCTGTTTCGCTTGGAAACATGAGGACATGACAGGGATAAGCAAGGATATTATTACTCACAAGTTGAACATCGATCTGACCATCCGTCCTGTCCGTCAAAAAAGAAGGAAGTTCGCCCAGGAGCGGAACCAGATCATTAAGGATGAAGTTGAAAGGCTGCTGAAGTCCAAGATGACCAGAGAAGTTCAGTATCCAAAGTGGTTGGCTAACGTTGTAGTGGTGGAGAAGAAGAATGGCAAGTGGCGAGTATGCGTGGACTTCACCGACTTGAACAAGGCCTGTCCAAAGGATCCATTCCCTCTCCCTCACATTGATTCTCTTGTTGATGAAGCACTGGCCACGACATCTTGACGTTCATGGATGCATCTTCCTGGATATCAACAAATTCAAATGGAACCTTCGGACCAAGAAGATACAAAGCATTCATGACTCCGGAAGGTATATATTGTTATATTTCTATGCCATTTGGTCTTAAAAATGCAGGGGCAACCTACCAAAGGTTGGTAAACAAGATGTTCAAAGATCAACTTGGCAAGACGATGGAGGTCTACATAGACGACATGGTGGTCAAATCCAAACACATTGAGGATCATGTAGTAGAGCACCTTCTGAGGCATTCAACATCTTGAAAGCCTTCAACATGAAGCTCAATCCGGCGAAGTGCAACTTCGGAGTTAGAGCGAGGCAAATTCTTGGGATATATGGTAACCAAGAGGGGAATCGAAGCAAGTCCCGAACAAATCCAAGCCATTCTCAACTTGGAATCCCTAAAAACATCAAGGACGTACGAGAGGTTAACGGGTAGAGTAGGCTGCTTTGAATAGATTTATATCCAAATCATCGATAAGTGCGAGGTTATTCTATGAAGTCTTGAGAAAAAATAAACTCTTTCAATGGACCGACCAACATGAGGCATCTTTCAAACAACTTAAAGAATATTTGATGACGTCACCCCTACTCGCTAAACCCGAACATGGTGAGCATCTTTATTTGTATTTAGTCGTATACGAAAATCTTTGTTAGTGCGATATTAGTGAAGGAAATCCAAGGTGAGCAACATCACCGTTTACTATGTGAGTAAGTCTTTATTAGATGCCGAAACAAGGTACTCTCATCTTGAAAAATTAATATTAGCCTTAACTACTGCCGCTACCAAATTACGTCATTATTTTGAAACACATTCCATAACCGTTAGAACTAATTATCCTATGAGGAATGTGTTAAGGACTCACGGAGATGTCGGGCGAGGTTGGCCAAGTGGTCGATCAAGTTGAGCACGTATGACATATCATACGAACCAAGAACGACCATCAAATCACGTGCCCTAGCCGATTTTGTAGCCGACTTGAGTCCAAGTTTGCGGCACGAGGTAGAGCTGAAGTGCAACAACTTGAAGGTAAAACTATTCCTAGATTTTGGACATTATTCTACGAGATGGAGCCTCAAATTCCAAGGGAACTGGTTTGGGAATAGTCCTAAAATCCCCTCAAGGTGATATCATACCTCAAGCTGTATCTTGTGAATTTAATGCAACAAATAATGAAGCTGAGTATGAAGCCCTAATCATGGGTTTAATTACAGCTTTGAGTTTGAATATTACACATTTAAATGTATTTGTTGACTCTCAATTACTAGCTAATCAGTTTAATGGCAGTTATATGGCGAAGCATTCCAAGATGACCCTGTACCTCCAACATGTTAAAGCTTTAGCTTCGAGATTTCTATCATTCTCTTTGGAACAGATCCCCAGAGAAGAAAATACAGAGGCAGACGCCTTGGCCAACTTGGGTTCAACTTGCAAATCAATGTTGCATACTAATATCCCCATTATTTATGTTAAGTACCCGGTGATAGACCAAGTTGAAGAAACTCAAGTGGTTGTTCCACCTATTGGGACACAAGATGCTAAGCCTTCTTGGACCCAACCCGTCATTGAGTTCCTTCAACTTGGAACTATTCCCCCTGATGTTAAGAATGTTAGATCATTTAAGATTCGAACTTCAACTTTCGTTTTAATAGATAATGTCTTTGTTCAAGAAGTCTTTTGCGGGGCACTACTTGAGATGTGTCGATAATGAGCAAGTTGAGCTGGTACTTAAGGAAATCCATGAAGGAATATGTGGGAACCATTACGGAGGAAAGGCACTTGCATCAAAGGCCCTCGGGACGGGATATTGCTTGGCCAACCATGCGTCAAGATGCCATGAACTATGTGCGTAAATGTGACGCCTTTGCCAAAGACATAGCAACATCTTGCATCAACCTGCCGAACCTCTACATCCTATAGTCTCATCTTGGCCTTTCATGCGGTGGGGCATGGATATTGTAGGCAAGTTGCCCAAAGCTCCGGGAGGCAAAGTATTCATGTTGGCTCTAACCGATTATTTCTCGAAGTGGATCGAGGCGAAGCTTATGTGCGGGTAAGGGATAAAGAGGTAATTTCATTTTAAAAAAAAAAAAAAAAAAAATCATTAGCGAGGTTTGGTGTACCATCAAAGATTGTATGTGACAACGGGTCACAATTCATAAGTAAAAAGACCGGGGATTTTTGTGCTCATTTGGGGCATCAAGTTAATCATGTCCACACTGTCCACCCTCAAGCCAACGGCCAAGCTGAATCAAGCAACAAGTTGATCATCAACAACTTGAAGAAGCGTCTAGACCGGAAGAAGGGAAAATGGGTTGAAGAATTACCACTTGTGCTATGGGCGAGATAGAACTACTTCTAAAGGAGCCACAGGTAGGACTCCCTATTCTTTAGTATTCGGAGCTGAAGCTGTGATTCCAGTTGAAGCAACAGTCCCCACGGCAAGGTATGGCTTATTGACTCAAGATGAAAATAACCTCTTGCTTACTCAAGATTTAGATACAATTGACGAGATCAGGGATTTAGCCAAGATAAGGATGGCAAATTTTTATCGCCAGCCGAGTTTCTAGGTCTTACAACAAGAATGTCAGAGTTAGAAGCTTCCAGGTTGGTGATTTAGTTTTGAGAAAAGTATTTCAAAATACAAGAGAAGTGAATGCAGGTAAGCTAGCTCCCAAGTGGGAAGGCCCATATCTCATCGATCTTTGAAGGCCGGCAAAGGTGCGTGCTTGGTTGTCAACCCCAGTGGAGACGAGAATCCCTAGAAGTTGGAGCAACGCTATCCACTTGAAACTTTATTTCACGTAAGTCCAGCTTATTTATAACTAGACTCTTCGGTACGGTTTAAATTTATGTCAAGTTCAATTACGCATTTCAATTTTTTCTACTCTTATTAAAACATTGCGACTTGAGCATCGGAGGGCGTTAGCTATGCTAACGCCCGGCCCTAACATAAATTTGTTTTGCGAGGTGCAACTTGAGCAAACGGAGTAGGCTCAACATGTTGACACGCCCGGTACGGGCGATACTTGTTGAGACCTAAGGCTGGAAACAAGGACAAACATGTTGACACGCCAGTACGGGCGATACATGTTTGAGCACGAGGAGGACAAAGGTCAAGCATGTTCACACGCCGGTACGGTTGATACATGTTTGAACTGAAGAAGAAAATTTCAACATGTTGACACGCCGATGCAGCCGATACATGTTGGAATTCTAGCTGGAGAGGTATAGAGCTTGTTGACACGCCAGGACGGCTGATACTTGCTCTATCCCTTCAAACGATTTACCTCTGATCAAAGGTACTATTGGTTAAAAGATTTACATCTTTTCTTACGATTTAAGGTTTTGACACCTTCGCCTGGGCGCACGTTTTCACACTTATTCAAGTTGTGGACTATTGGTTGTAACATTTTCATGTTACCTACGGTTTATAACATTTACATGTTATCTAAAAAACAATCAAGCCTTTTTGCCTCGAGAAACTACCTGAAAACCGTCCCATCGCATCTCTTTTAAACCGTCGTTCCTTTCTTATTTTGGCAAACCTTTTGAATTCTTTTTGTCTCTTTCTATTCTTCTTTTTTTTAAAATTCAAAAAGTTTGGGGGCAATTGTTGGGCCCTACATTTTCAATCAACATGTTCACAACTTACGCCTAAACAACTTGGTACTAACAACTTGGATTGTTCTGTTTACAACTTGGTTTTTACAGGTTGGGACGCATAACGCTTTTCCTATTTTATAGGGGACGTGCCAAAGACCAGTTCAACCACGTTTCTTCAGCAAGCCAACGACTATCTCTTTCCCAACGGATGAGTGCGGATAAATCTCCAAGGATAAACCTCAATTCCGAGTTTGTAGGCCCTCATTGTTATTTAGTTTTATTCTTGAGGTATAAAAGGGAACATACACTGTAAATTCACACACGCACTACACTAGCCTAAGCTCCCTTTTCATACGCTTTTAGCATTGTAATCTCAAGAAATTTCTTAGTAAACCTTCGGTCAAGGCAGGAGCCACATCCTCCCGGGGTTTTGTGCCGGCGAACAAGTTGTTCAAGGGCTTTCCCTAGTCAACAAATGTCTTGTGTCCATTTCTATTCAACTTGATAGTCATTGTACCTAGATTCATATCACTTTAGTCACCTTTCCCATCATACAAATCTAATTGTTGAAATTTGACCAAAACAATTTGCTAGCTCCGACTTTTGGGGTAATTGACCCTAGGAATGTGAAGAAGGGGGTAGTTGTAAAGGCTCGAGACATGGATACTTGGATGAAGTATCTTCATAGATTTATTTGTGAGAGGATCCTCCCCTCCTCTCATTTTAATGAGGTTAATTGGAGACGTGCATTTCTAATGCACATGATAGTTCAACGAAAAACAATTGATTTTGGAAAAATAATCAGTAAGGAGATATGGAACACGGCTAAGGGTATGGCCAATACGAACTATAATTTTCCATTGTTGATCACATCCCTGATAACAAAATCGGGATTTAACCTCAGGCTAGTGAACAAGGACATTAAAGGAGGTCCAAAGATTAACTTATTCACCCTCACCACTAAATGTCAGAATGTAAAGAGGGGTGAGGGGTCATCTAGGAGACCTCACGCTGGAGATGATGATGATGATGATGATGATGAGGAGGAGGAGGAGTGGCGAGCAGACCCGGTCGAGGCTGCTTATTATCTGTCAGAGCAGGTTGGCTACGTGGAGAGTCAAATTAGAGATATGAGGGAAAATTTTGGACATTTATCCGTCCGCGTGGATGCGGAGATTGAGACTAACCAGGCTTGGAGGGCACAACAAAATGCTTGGATGTCACAACATGATCGTGTACAGGAGGAGCAGACTCGGTTGCTCCAGAATATCCTTGGACGGATGCCACCACCACCACCGGGAGATGGGTCGGGCTATGGTGGACATTTCTGAAGATTAATGTTTTTTGTTGAATTTTAAAACTCTTAGTTAATTTATGCTTTGGTTTGTGGCTTAATTTGATGAGGGGATCCTCATAAAAAATATTTCATATTTGGTTTGTATTTTAATTCGTCATGCCTTTGTTGGCATGCAAACTTGGTTTTATGTTGGGGTGTGTCCCAAAGACATCTTTATTTTTGGTTTGTAACAAACTTGTTGTTAATTTCCTCTTTGTTTGACTCGCTAAATCGATTTTATTTCTTCCCTTCTTGTATTGTGCACGGTGGTATGGTGATGTTTGGTTTGTAACAAACTTGGTTTTATGTAGGAGTAGTAATTTAGGAATGTTAGGAGTTCCAATATTCAGAATTATTTAGTGGTAAACTATTGGATATAATTTTTTAATATTAATTCGAGAAATTCTATAATAAAAATTATGGTATACGAAAAAAACACTATAAATGGCATACAATTTATGCCAATTAGTATATGCAGTAGATGGAAATATGTAATTTTAAAAAATTAACAATTACAATTTATGGAAGTAATTATTAAATATTAATTATGGGAATATAATTTATGAAAATGTTGATAAACACAATATATATGGAAATTTCATTTTATCCAATAACAGGTTCAACAAAAAGTCAAAAATGGGACAAACATTTTTGGGACGGAGGGAGTATTACAAGAGTTTTATACAATAACGGGTTAATTGAAAATAAAAAATGGGACAAACATTTTGGAACGGAGGGAGTATTACACGCTATTGGCTCAGTTTTGGCTTTGGAGCGGTCGCCCCTCTTATTGGAGCGATCGCTCCCAAAATTTCAGTAACTTTGCGCGAACGCGCGGATGGGAAGGGGCGATCGCCCCATTTGTCCTTATTTTCCATGTTAAAAATAGTAATGTTACAACTCTACGTGTGTTGGTACTGTGTGCACCTACACATATATGACAAAAAGCGTAATGAAGAAAAAGTGCATTAATTGAAGATAGGTTGAACATTTATAATATACGTTCAAATCCGGCTTTGCCCGAATGCCGATCTTATCTTCATCGACAAATCCGGCACCGTCAATGCCGGATTTATCTTAACTTACAAATCCGACTGCTAATGCGGATTTATCAAATTTGAATTCCCCTTTAAAAGGAAGGAGTAGTTTCATTACAAACATCTAACCCTCAACCCTCTCTCCTCTCTGAAATATGGATCGTAGACTCAAAAATTCTTCTAATCTCCGTCCTCATTTTGAAAAAGGCCAAACATCTAATCCTCAACCCTATCACCTCTCTCAAATAAATATGTCTCAACACGAAGGAGAGCGTCTGATTCCTGGTCCAGCTGGTGACGTGCAGTTGGCTTTGCGCCAGAGAAACCTCGATCGTCAGAGAGGGGGATCCTCTCAGGAACCTCTGATTCCGACCCAAGAGTATGTGAGGAGAGCGATTGAAGATCCCAAGGAGGATAAAGATTTCGAACGCAGTCCTTGGCTCTCCGCACTTGAACTGCTCAGTGACGATGGTATGATTGCTGCTACCCCTTTCATTACTATCACGGGCGGATTTCCTAATGGATTTGATAGGATTAATGTTGCCGTTGGTGTTGTCAAGACCATCACACGAAATGAATTTGGTGACGCTACGGTGACTTTGAAGGTTAGCATATGAGTTTTGTATGTTTTCTAGCATGATTAGTATGTGTCTTATCTTACTAATTAAGATAAAATTGATAGGATCCAACGGGAACAATAGGTGGTGCAATTCATCATAAGGTGTTTGCGAGAGTGAGTTCGGAGATGACATAGTTGTTGGTTACGTTTCGATACTTCATCGGGTATGATGTATTAAAAATGCAACAACTTGAACCTATTATTAATATTGCCATCTAATCATGTTTTTTTTGTAATTTTTAGGTTGTTGTTTTCTCTCCCTCACGTAAAACACATATACTCAACATCACACTCCCCAATGTATTCAAGGTAAAATTGTTAGGTACACATCGTGAGTGGGTGATTGTTCAACAAATGACATTAGTTTATTTGTGTTGCGGGTATTCCATAAGGATTTCATCCCATCCGATTTTCCATGAAGGGGTTTTTCATGTAAAAGTTGTTGAAGCTGTTGAACTTGTATTTCTATCCTATGTGATCGGGATGTGATCACTAATTTGAACTCTTTATTTTAATGTTTGATTAATGTATGTGTTGTTGAACTGTTGAACTTGTATTTCTATCCTATGTGATCGGGATGTGATCACTAATTTTAATATTTATTTTAATGTTATTTCCTTTTTTATTCATATTTTATTTGCTATAAAATGGAGCGGTTGACCCATTTGGTCGTTTTAAGTTTCGCAACTACAAATATATTTGATGTCATACTCCACCAAGAGTTAAATATATTACAAGTTCAATATATTACAAGTTCAAATAAAACAATATTACAAGTTCAAATAAAACAACAATACTTAAAAGTTCAAAGTACGTAATTTAAGAAGTAATAATAAAAATAACAATTAACTCTTACTGTCTAAGAGTTGGACATCTCCTTCGCGTGTGACCTTCTAACTTGCAAATCCCACAACGATTCTTTTTGCAACTTGCCAATCCATAGAGTTTCTCAGTCGCCTTGACCCGGGTCTCCCTTGCTTCTTGTCACGTCGATGCTCCGGGTTAGGGTAAAAACGTGGGACAATATGATCTACATTCCAATAGGCCTCGTCATGGATTGGATGAAAAGAGCAACTCCACGTCTTGTAGTACGAGGCAAGGCTATAAAAAGGATGAATATAACTCATACCATCGACACTTTGCGATTTGAAACATGCAAGCACATGCGAACAAGGGTAATGATATTGCATCCATTTGCCACAAGTGCATCTTCGATCACGCAATCTCACAACTTGAATGTGTCCACCTTTGTCACCACGCACTCGGTCGTCACACTATAAACACCCACGGACGTAGTGTTAAACCTTGTGACGTGATGAAACCCAAATTTATCCAAGTTGTATCGGTATCTTTGATCGATTCTCTCACTGAATTGTAGCGTGGCATTTGGTGGTGGGATGCCATTAGGATCTCCCCCTAAAGCACTAATTGCTTTAGTGAGTCTATCTTGAAAGTATGCCACACACCTATAGAATGAGGTCTCAACAAGCTATTTGAAATTGGCATTCCCGAGCTCCTTTCATAACGCCATTAAAAACTTCCGACAAATTAGTAGTCTTAATGCCGTACCTATATCCACCATCGTGAGCCATTGTCCAGCGGCTTTCTAGCATCCAAGTTCTCAAACCATTTATATGCCTCGTGGTTGATGATACGAATTTGCCTCGGAGATAGCATTTAAGCTTTCTATCTTGGGTGGTGCTAACAAAGACGCCAAAAAAGATCTTTCAATCCAACGCCCTTGTGAGCTTTAAGAAAATTAGCTCGCAAGTGCAACATGCACCATCTCAGGGTGGATAACATTTCGTGGCCACCGTGGCAATGTCTCCAACCGTGCAAAGGATGCCATTATGCCGATCAGATATCAAGCAAACTTCACGACCCTTCACAATATGTTTGCATAGAAGATGCAGAAACCCACACCAGTTTCGATAGTCCTCTTTTTCACCAATCGCGAATGCGAGAGGAAGTAGACTATCATTTGCGTCGACACCTACGGCAATAAGAATAACCCCTATATATCTTCCATGCAGAATGTGCCATCAATGAAATAACAGACGACAATGAGTGAATGCTTCCACACAAGTGCCAAATGCCCAGAACACACGATCAAACATACCTAAAGCACCGGGAGGAGGAGGATCATAATGCTCCACAATGGTTCCAGTGGTTCCACTTTTGGATGGCAGCTAACAAACGTGGCAGTCTTATGTAAGATTCCTCCCAGTCTCCATATGCCTCTGCAATAGCTTTTTGTTTGCCACACCATGCCTTTCTATATGAAACTTCCTTTCCATAGGCTTTTTTTATTTCCGCCTTCACTAGTACAATCTTCAACTCGGGATCGCCCTTAACCGGTTCCAAAACTTCCCGCCTATGAACTTAGCATCCATGTTTCGATGATTTTGGCTAATTGTAGTTGCCAAACAAGAATGAGGACCCTTGTATTTGGTAATTTCCCAATACCCGGCATTCTTCAAACTCACATTCACATAAAAATTGCACGGAAAATCTTTCATCAAACACTCAATAGTCCACTTTCGGGTTGTGCTTCGTTTTACCTTGAAGCGCGTATTTTTCTTAATATGAAACAACTTCATTTTATACCGCACATCCGTCTTCTTTGAAAAGCGAATACCTTTGGCAATGTCCCGATGTTCTACATTCCATTCAAAGAAAGTCATATTGGTTATCATCATATATCTCCGATCCTTCTCCAATATCACGATAAAATTGATACCCGACTCGTCATGCACATGATGTTGTGGTTCTTCGTAAGCAACCAAATGTAACGCCAAATCTTCTCCCTCATTCTCGCTAACATCGGTAGGACTACTGCAATCATCATATCCATCGTCACGATCTTCATTTAGAAGCAACTCAATATTTTTTTCATAATCTGAATCATTATCATCATCATTATACAATTCCTCACCCTTACCCCCTCCCTCTTCCTCTTCCTCTTCCTCCCCCTCTTCCTCTTCCTCTTCCTCTTCCTCTTCCTCTCCCTCTTCCTCTTCCACATATGTTTGTGTACTTGTTCCAAAGATCCATCCGACTATAGCAAATTAAAGAACCCATCTGGAAGGTATCCATGTCATTAACATACCGATTTTGTAATGGCTCCTCATAGGTTTCAAACTCCTCAACATTCACATTATCAACTAAATTTATCTTAACATACAATTGTAAGCTACTCAACCCACCAAACCGAGCGTAAAACATCAAACATGACTTCTATACCCATATCATTGTCGATTACAAATGGAATGTAGTTTGCAATCCCGGAGCAACAAGACGAGGATATCTACATATAACTTGCAACCGAACAACAGGCTCGATCTACCCCAATTTTCTTAGCTAACTTTTTAATCAACTTCTTGTAACTCCACCGAGTTTTAGCCCTAAGTGCACATTTTGGTCCCCTTTCAAAATGTTCACCTTCAAACGGGTGTTCATCATTTCCTCCCCAATAACACATGAAAACAAGTGGAACTCCAGCCATATTTATTCCTAGAAATTGAAAAATAAATTATAAAAAATCTAATTTAACAATATCACTACATTCACAAAAAAATTTAAATAAATACTAAATTTAAATTTCGAACAAAAAATAAGAGGATTAAATGTACCTTCTTAATCACCTCTTCTTCTTGAACTTCTTAATCAACTTCTTGAATTTTCAATATTTTTTGAAAAAAATTCACCTACTTTCTTCTTCTTTCTTCTTTTCTCCTTCTTCTTCAATGAATTTTTATTATGCCAGATTTCTTTACAGATTTGCCGAGGAAGATGGGTTTTGTAAAGCAAATCCGGAATTAGCATTTCCGGATTTGAATTTTTCAAAAAAAAACATTACTTAATTCAATTCAGATATATTTAGTATTTAAAAAAAAAAAATTAAAATCTGGAGTTATCAGTTCCGGATTACACTAAGAGCGATCGCCCCCACATACGTGCGATCGCTCTCTATTTATTCCAGAAAATATTATTTTCCTCATTTAATCTTTTTTGGAAAAAAAAAATAAAAATAGAATCCGGAATTGGTACCGCCGGAGTACACATGAGCGATCGCTCTATTTTAGGGCGCGATCGCCCCCTATTTACGGAATTATTATTTTCGGAAATTCAATTTTGGAAAACAAAAAAAATAAAAAAAAAATCAAATCCGGAATTGGTAATTCCGAATTTCATAATCCGGAATTACCAATTCCGGATTTCAAGTCAAAAGTGCTAGTTTGGTACTTAAGTTTTTGAAAATGTTATTTTGATATATAAATTTTTAAAAAGCTATATTTAAAAAAAAAATCTACAAAGTTCCTAACATTGTGTCTTTATATTATAAATGGGGCATGAATGAATCCCAGAAAATTTAGCTAATTATGTATTTTTTACTTTTGAAAAATCAATAAAAATTTATATTCGTACGCGATATAAAATTTTTAATAATGATAAATAGCTTTAATAATTAATATTTATCCCAATTTTTTTTCCAGAAACAATATCCCAATTACTAATAATTACATAGTATAATAGCAAATTGGATAAAAGCTCATAAATATGGTAGGGTAAAATAATATCATAAATAGTAGATTACATTTTTCGAATTTCAATCTGGGCAAGACAGAAAAATATCACTGTCTCAAATATGGTAATCAACTATCTATTACATATTATACCCAATCCATAATATTATACTCTAAAATTTCATGTAAATAATTAAATTTATTTAATTAGGTGCAAATAATTAAATTTAGTTAATTTTTGTACCTCACCTATTTGATTAAATAAAATAAAGATATATTTCAAAATAAATTCTCATCACTTGTTAATTTTTAGCATCAAAAAATTTAAATTTAAATCATATAAACAAAAAAGATTGATTTATTCTCAATTGAAAAAAAAAATCAAATAAACCATTTTACTTTCACACATTTACAATTAGATCTACAATTTAATATACCTACCACAAATCTAATATACAATAGAGGGAGGGGTAACCGCCTCTTAGCCCCTACATAAGTGGTGGCTGAGATTGATTATTGCAATGTTGATCCAAGGGCTGAAAATCATTCCTCCTCTTTCAACCAACAGTTCATAACTTCCCAGAAACTCCCGCAGCAGTTGCATACACTTCCCCCAACATACTTCCCCCAAACCGCTTCCCAGTTCATCGATCTTCCCGGTTGATCTATCTCAAAAGAAAATTCTCTCTCTTTCTCTCTCTCTCTGTTCGCTGCAGTTACTTGGGTAATTTATACATAGATTTGCTTTATTGATTTTTCTTTCTACTGCCCACTTGGGTCATGTATACACAGACAGAGTTCCTTTTTCAATTGCAGCCATTACAATTACAAACTGTTGTTGATTGCAGGGAGACATATTGTTCTTGCATATGAGCAAGAATCCTATTCGTGCTGGAGAAATCGTGGTGTTCAAAGTCGACGTAAGCTTCATTTCTTCTCCTTATGCCCTTACATAATCACACTTTTCTTCTGGTTAATAATCTGCAGCCCTATGTTGATACAAGAGGATATACCTCCTTTCCTGAATTACTCTCTATTATTTCTTCAAATATTTATTTTGGCAGGGGGACGGACTAATTGAATCTATGTTTATATGCATCAAAAGGGGTCTAGCTTTTGTAGGGTTCTTGAATTTTGCCAGTATCATGGGAATTAAGGTTGAGCACAAATGTATCAGACTGGCAAGCCAAACTCACAACTATTTAAGATTTAATGCACCCTACTCATCAATCCCTCCCTTAAGATGTCATCCTACCAAGCTGAATATGTTTGTTATTTTACTAGCATGTCATTTGAAGAGCCCCTAGCATCAACTTCCTCTCTTGAGAATATACACAAGTCTTGGGTAAGAGGGCCCAGCATAAAAAAAAAACATTAAAGTTATACTCCATCCGTCCCTAAATGGATGCACGCAAATTTTGAAAAAAAAATTGTCCCAAAATGAATGTCAAATTTTTGAAGAAGTTACTAAATCCCCCTTCATCATACAACAAGTTCTAATTCCCACTTAGACTCATGATGCAATATGGTGAGATCATTCAGGGCTTTTATGTGCGTATGCTACTAAAAATGCTTAAGTTTAACATTTTTGCAAATGTCTCTCAAAGTGAAATCTGGACATTCATTTAGGGACGGAGGGAGTAGTAAACTAAATACCATGGAAGGAAACGCATCATAATGTCACCATCCCCAGTTGCACCACATGCACCTACTTCATCATCAACATAGGCAGAAGATCCAGCAATAGGTCCATCACCAACCCTACACGCACTCAGCCATAAACTTCTTCAAAATATAATACTTATATATCTTTTCCAGCTACTAAAGCTGTGAATGGAATTAAATATAACAAGTATAATTCCAAGCAGGTAGCCTTCATTTGGTAAAAAAGATTTTAGGTTTTACTTACAACTCCAGCTGGTGAGGACTTACTCGAACTGTCTAGATTACAAAAGGTTGAATGTTTCCCTCATTTGCAAATTTAGATCAGCAGGAAACATGATACATTTTTAGCTTGCTTTCAGTGACGGACTTAGGATTCTGGGTCAGGATAGGCATAATACAATAAGTAGTTTAGAAGAGTAAATTAATTCTCTCTCCATTCCCTTCTGGGTCAGGATAGGCATAAATTTACACAGTGAGTCGTTTAGAAGAGTAAATTAATTATATCTCCATCCCCCCTCAGGAAAAAACCATTTCCCTTAAAAATGAAATAATTTTGGTGCAGGATTAAGAAGGTATAAACAAGAAAAATTACATCTTAAAATTTTGAAATGTAGAAAGTGATAAATTTCGGGTCAAAGGCATATAAACATTCTATAAGATAAATACTTCTCCACAAGGACAAATATTTTAGCAAGTTCGAAGATCCATTCAAGTGGGAGAATCTTACAAGTATACTTTTTTTGATTACCCAGGTTCCCCAGCTTCGCTGGATCATTCCTGGACCACCAGGTACCGGCCCCTCAGTATGCTGGCGGAGGTAAATCGCAGGATATGCCCTATGCAGCCAGGGTGGCAGCACCCCTTATACTCCTGGCCCCAAGGGAGCCCTCCTACAAGGCATTCACACTCTTACAACACCAAATGGCTGCTCCAACTGCTCCTGCCGAGGCAATTACATCACTCTCACAACACCAAATGGCTGCTCCAGTGCTCCTGCCAAGATTTGAACTCCCCACACTGAGGTTGCAAGCCCAGCAGTGCTGCTTCCTTAACTGCACGGATGTGCCCCGGGGGGCTCCTAAGGACCCTGAAACCCAAGGTATAAATTAAACCACAATGATTTCCCTTGGGGGGAATCGAACCGGTGACCTTCCCTTCGGAAAGCCTCCATGATACCAATAGGCCAAGGCCCATTAGGTATCTTACAAGTATACTTACATTCACATAAGTGGGCAGTAGAAGGAAAACATTAGTAATGAGACTATAAAAAACTCATTAATAGAAGTAGTAAAAAGCAAAACATTGTCGTATTTCCAAGTGACAGGCAGGCCGTCTAATGGGCAGAAGAAAATATCTCATCTTCCACTATATTTTGCATCTTTTCAAACCAAACAAAGCATAAATCACCAAATCATCATAGTTAAGAGGCATATAAATTAGTATAAAAAAAATACAATTAATCTAAAAATATATATATATAACTGATTATTTTTGTGTTTTTTAATTTTATAATTGAAAACTTTCAAAATAGATATTGTTTATTTTTTATTTGAATGTTGATTTAGATAGTGTTTTATACTATAGATTTACAAGTTGTGTTTAATTTTATAGGTTTCAAAAAAATGAACGATCAAGGAACATTGAATATTTATGGATATGATGATTCGGCTCTAAGTGAAACAGTAAGTTAATATTTTACTATTACTATTTTATTGTAAATATTTGTTTTTATCATATGTGATATGTGATTGTGATAATAATGTGATTTTTAGATTGACATTTTGCGAAGAAACAATGTCTCGTTTGTCATGCGAGAACCTTTTGAACACGATGAAATGATAAGGGTAAACATTTGATGCTAAATTAAGTTTTTACTTCTTTTCTTTTTTTTTAATTACATTAATTAACGGATATATATAGATTTTTTGACTAATATTTAGAATTCATTATTAGGATCAAAATCGACTAACCAACCTACCGACAGTTGCATTGCCCCCACTGGTATTTAATTCATTTCAGTTTAAATATTTAGTATTGTTTATTTATAATTTCAGTTTAAATATTTATTATTGTTTATTTATATTTATAATTTGATATAGATGCATGTAATTTAATTTTATTTATTATAATTCTGTCAAATTATGTCAAGTTACTTACCACTTCAATAATTATTTTATCATCATTCTCAAATATTTGAATCATATATTTGTAGTCATGGGATGAGTGCGTGAAAGAATATAGACGCTTGCACAAACCTACGACAAAGACTTGGAATGGGCATAATAAGGTATTATTATTTTTTTTAATTATTATATTGTTAATTTAATAAAAATATATTGATTTCATATTTTATTTATTTCAGGTGCTTTTACGTAAACGTACCTGGCCAATGTCTGTTTCGATTGAGACAACATCTTTACTTCAACTGGTTAAAAATCTATATGTTAATTAGATGTTAATTTATGTCCTAAACTATTATTGTTTGTTAAAAATATTTCTTGATATGTAACTGAACATTCACTTGGGGTTGAATGACATGAATGGTGTTTTATTCTACTTATCATTTTTTTCACTGCTTACTTTTTTGTACTGACCCGTGCCATAGGCACGGGCTTTTGAGTATCTAATATACAATACACGTTAGTTTTAACTGCCTCTTAGCCTGGTATAAGTGGTGGCTGAGATTGATTCTCTCCAAATTGATCCGACGGCCTAGGATCGCTCCACGTTCTCCTACACACACTCTCCCTCTCTTCACGACACAATCTCATCCTCCTTTCGACGACACCGGGGATGGCGACTGCGGTGATATCTATGGCTTCAATTTTTCCTCCTCCTCCTCCTCCTCCCAAGATTTAACTGCTCAGTGGTATTTAGATCCAACCCTTAAAGTTATAATTGACCACTATTTTGTGATAGAGGGCATACATAAAAGTTTCTTAACAAAAGAATGAATATATAAGCTCCAATTATTATATTTTCAATATGAAATCAGTCAAGTTCTAAGAAGTTCTATATACAACTATAAATGTAGAAACCTAATATAACACTTCAAAGATTTATCAGTAACTTAATATTTCTCTCAAGCCTGACCAAGATTTCGGCCTAATACATGTTCTCAAAATCATTGAATCCCAAAATCACTAAATACATATTTAGAAATTCTCGGATTTAGAAATTGTGTCGTGGTAGACTTAATGTTTCGCAATTTTGCTTCAGCCTCACCAAGACTTTGGCCATATCTGTCTCTTAAAGTACTGGGCGGTAGGGATGTTTGGAATAAGTGTTAGGACCTTGGTAGATTTATTAAACCAAATTCTCTCTCTATCAACATATAGAGATGTTGCTGCTCATAATGCGGGATCCCTATCATTTTTGCAACAAAGAACAAGAACAAGTTCCAGGAGTCTTTTTGTTCCTATGAAATAATGAAGAGGGTGATAAGATGATGCAGAATAGCACTTTGCTGCTCGCAAAAAGTAAAATCAAATATACAATATAGCAGTATGAACCCCAATTATTATTATTTTTTGTCAATGTTGATGACCTATAATCAGTGAAATTGTCTTAGCTGCGAGCATTATGTTGAGTCAACCAACATTTTGACAAAAGAATCAGTAAGACAAGCACAATAAAAAGAAAAGCTACCTCTTGGCCTTGGATAAGTGGTGCATCTATACCCTAAATCTTGTAATATATACCACTCACTAAACACTAAACCCTATATATCTCATACCCTAACCCATATACCTTAAATCATATTTATACCCTATACCCTAAACCCTAAATCATATACCTAAAATCTAAAATATATACCCCTATTGTAAAGACCCGAAAAATTTTGAAATTTTTTTTTAGTATTATTTAATTAGAATAATAAATAAAATAATACTCCTCATTTAATTTGGACTTGGGTTTAATTGAATGGACCAATTTAATGAGTTAAGTCAAGTGGGCTAAGTTGTGGGCTTAGGAGGTTAAAGGGGCCCAAGGAGGTGAAAGCCTAGATATATATAATAAACCTCATTATTAAATTTTTCATAATCATTCATTTAGCAAAGAAAAAGAAAAAAATCAAAAAAAAAAACCCTAGAGAGGGAGGGCGGCGGCCGAGAGCTAGGAGGGAGGATACAGTCTGATTTTGGTCTTCTTTGGCCATTGTTTCTTCATCAAAATCAAGGTAAGATGATACCCTAAACCCTAGTTTTTGTTTCATTCAATTTAGAATTAAATTGAATTAGATATGAATTTTTGAAATCTTAGAACTATTTTAATTCTAGGTTTAATTATTCTTAGAGTTTTAATGGTTTAATCTTAGTGTTTAATGTATAAATTAAGGGTTTGATTAATGGGGAATTGTAGGTTATAATGATGTAACCCTAACCCTAGTTCATATTGTTTTGAAATTAAATCAAACAAAATTAATTTGATTAAAGGATATATAAATTAAATGAATGTTTAATATTTAAAAAATAAAAAGAGGAACAAAATAATTATTGGGAATCAACCTGGGGCTTCGGCCGAATTGTTCTAGGTTGAAATTGGGGTGGTCTCCATTTAAGTGTTAGAATTTTGGTTAGTTTGCATAAGAACAGTTAGTTTTTAAACGAAAAAGGGACCAAACTGCAAAGTTTACAAAGCTGAAAGGATTAAATTCTGACTTCCAGTTAATTTCTTCACTGAACAGTTAACTATAGGACTGAACTGAAAAGTTCAAAGGTTCTGAGGGACTGTTCTGTAATTTTTAAAAGTCAGGGGACTGTTCTGCAATTATTTAAAAGTTGAGGGACTGTTTTGTAATATTTCAAAAGTTGAGGGACTGTTTTGTAATTTTTCAAAAGTTGAGGGACTGTTTTGTAATTTTTCAAAAGTTGAGGGACTGTTTTGGAATTTTTCAAAAGTTGAGGGACTGTTTTGTAATTTTTCAAAAGTTGAGGGACTATTTTGTAAAATTTGGAAAGTTAAAGGACTTTATTGAGATTAAGAAAACCTAAAGGAACCTTTTGAAATTTAGGGGAAGACCAAAGACTTTAAAGAAGTTATATAAAAGAGAAAGAAGAAAAATAACACTTTAGTATTAAAAAGAATACCAAAAGACTTAGATTCCTAAAATAGTAGGATTCGAAATTGAAAGCTTCCAAAGAAGGAAACTTTCTAATTAAAGAAGGTTACCCAAAAAGAGAAGAGGGACCGTAATTAGGAAGCTATCAAGGAATTAGACTTCCATTGAAAGGAATGAAACTAAGTGTCCTCTTGAGGAAAGATTTATAAGAAGAAAGTTTCTAAATTAAGAAACTGCTAAATTAGGAAAGTTCCTAAAAATAGGAAGTTAGTTAACCAATTAAGGTGAGTCTAAGAGTAACTCATAGGTTAACTAAGGAAAGGAAGTATAGGTGCATAAGAAGTAATAAAAGATTACTTGTACCTAAGATATGTTATTACATGATTGTAGATTTCGCGTAAAGGCGTTGCTCAAGGAAGGAAGCAAAGCTAAGGTAAGGAATTACGATCCTAAGTACTCTTGTGTATCAATTTCGTTGGAAACTCCATCGAGTCTTTTCAAAACATGAATGCTATATGTGGCTGATAGTACTTTTTTTTTTAAAATACTCTTACGAAATGTATCGTCATTGGAAATTCTTTATTCTATGATATGTTCTTGTTCATGGAATATCTGCAAATATTGAAATTGCTATGTGTGTTCTTGTACCTATGAATGCACTGTATGTATTGACTAGTATGCAATATTATATGCTAGTTATGTTATGCTATGCTTAATGAAAAGTAAGTGTAACGGAAAATCGACATCAATGTAGGTGATCGATATGGGAATACTCAATGTAGGGTATAACCCATGAAATTTATGCTTAATGAAAAGCATGTATTATGAAAACACGACATCAATGTAGGTGTTCGTTGTTGGGAATACTCAATGTAGGGTATAACCCATGGAATTGACTAAGGCTGAAAGTATAACAAAATTGTAGTTGCCACACTTTCTTTGTTATGAAATATACACATATATGTTTGTCTATAACCTATCCTTGAATAAAATTTTTGGATTCGTTCATTCTAGTCGTCTCCTCATTGTACTGATGAGACCACGTATGAACTTACTGGGCATTGTTCGCTCATTCCTTCATTTTCTTTTTCCCCCAGGATCGGAATAGAAAGGAGGAGAACCGTCATCAAGAAGAGACGGAGCAATTGCATAGAATAAATTAATTATTTAATGATTCCGGATTTCAGAACTTTTAGTAGTACTAGTAATTGTACTTAGCCGTTACATCTGATTTTTCCGCACTTATGTAATGGTTTGAATTAAGTTACCGTTATGGACCCGTCTTTTGGGGTATTTATTTATGTTTATGGAATTATTCAAATTATGGAAATTCGGGGTCGTTACACCTATACCCTAAACCTTATAGTATATACCACTATATACTAATTAACCCCTAAACCCTATAAAGCCCATACCCATACCCTAACCCTAATCCTATACCTTATACCCTATATCCTAAACCCTAAATCATATACCTAAACTCTAAAGTATATACCGTTATACCCTAAACCTTATATTATATACCACTATACACTAAATCCTATAAAGCCCATACCCATACCCTAACCCTAACCCTAACCCTATACCTTATACCTTATACCCTAAATCCTAAATCATATGCCTAAATTATAAAGTATATTACACTATACCCTAAACCTTAAAGTATATACCACTATACACTAAACCCTAAACCCTATAAAACCCATACCCTAACCCTAACCCTAAACCCTATAAGATATATGATAAATGGTTTAGGGTATATGATATTCTTGGGTTTTGGGGTAATATGCGTAGCGGAAGATTTAGCAAATTGCAAAACCCTAGCCATGAATCCGTCTAACATGAAAAGATTAAAACTATTAAATAGATTTACTAACCTTGATTGCGAGTTTGCCTTTCGTATACTATTCGTAATTCACCTTTTGAGTTGTAGACGAAACTTTGATCTTCTTCCTTGTTCTTCCTTGTGATTAATCAACAATGCTAGGCCTTCAAGCTTTAGGTGATAAAGCAATCACACTCTATCGATAATCCACACGTGAACGAACCAAGATCGAACTTGTTGGATTGCTAGATGATCCCCGATTGTTGAAAACACTTTTCAACAATCTATGACTAATATGGAATTAAATCAGGGTGTTTTGATCTTTGATTCATAATCAAAATCAAGAGATTTGTGTTTCTCAAGCCCTAAATTTTGTGTGTTATGGCTGAGGCAAAAGAGGCTATTTATACTTTATAAATATCCCTAACTGTTAGGGAGAAAAGCCCTAATCCAAAGCCAAAACGGATCTGCTGAAATAGGGGCTGGGCGGTCGCTCACATGGTTCTTGGCGGCCGCCCAGCTGTACAGCCTTTTTATTGCTTTCGAAAACTGGGCTGGGCGGTCGCCCACAATACCCCGACGGTCGCCCAGCAGAACATAAACTTTTGTTGTTTTCGACAAACCTTATGTGCGGTCGCCCACACCTACCTCGGCGGTCGCCCAAGTGAACAGTTGACTTGTGGGCGGTCTCCCAGTTAACCAGTTCCATATTTGAGCCAATTTCAATCCGTTCTTTGTGTTTGACCCTTTAGGAATTATATTTTATGTTGGTAGTGAGTTGAAACATCAACCTCACAAGACATAAGTGATCTCTAGCAAGTCATTATGTCCACCCAATTAAATATAACATCAAAGCTTGATTCCTTGATAGATCAATGTCACAATCTCTTTGTCACACGATGTCATATTGAACATAAGTCATGGTCCAGGTCAACTTATATTGTTCAATCCTTTCTCGACTCCGAATATGTTGATAATTTAAGTGCATTTGATCTATATCAAATCTCTTGATTGTGGCCACACATTTCATCAACGCTATTCATCGAGGGGCCCAAGCAGACATCTCTCATTACGAGGGACAAATCTCATCTTGATTTATCATTCTTCCCTACAAGAATCCAATCATTCCAACATAGCCCTTATTGCTATCCTATTAAAGATAGTGTTCGACTACATCAAACACAACGTTCATCATGTGGAAGACGATGATAATCTCAGGTATAAGGATTCCAATGACACGACTATCATGAGATTTATTAATGACATATATGACCATAGACCATGTCATAAATCTCATAGATGAGTCGGTCCAGTACTTTGTTCTCTAACAAGTACCCATAAGTGTAATGTGCATCTCCATGCATATAATCATCTCTATGATTATCCATTACCAACTTATACTAGTTATTCACAATAACTAGGGACACATAATATTATAACAAAACATGTAAATCATATAATACTCAATATAAACATTCTCTATTATAAATGGTAAAGATGATTACATGACGGTATTAGTTATAAGTCAAAATAACTATACGCCTAGGGCATTACACCAACAATCTCCCACTTGCACTAGGCCCAATCTCATATGTATCGTATACCCATGGACCTAATATGACCATCATGCTTTGCTTGTGCAAGAGGCTTTGTAAGCGGATACCCTATGTTATCATCGGTTGACACTTTGCATATCTTAACGTCTCCTCTTTCTATGAATTATCGAATGAGGTAAAAACGTCTAAGAATGTGTTTGGATCGCTGATGTGACCTTGGTTTCTTTGCTTGAGAAATAGCACCATTATTGTCACAATAAAGTTTCACCGGATTAGTGATACTTGGAACGACTTCCAAATCACTAATGAACTTCTTGATCCAAACTGCCTCCTTAGCTGCATCGGATGCTGCTATATATTCGGCCTCAGTTGTAGAATCGGCTATGGTACTTTGCTTGGAACTTTTCCAATAAATCGCACCTCCGTTAAGCATAAACACAAACCCTGATTACGATCTAAAATCATCTTTGTCAGTTTGGAAGCTTGCATCTGTGTAACCTCTTACAACAAGATCATCTTCCATCCCTCTAAAAACCAACCCGTCCTGAACATCTTTCATGGTCTTTAGTCCCCATGTTGGAATCCAGAAGTTCAGATCAGCAGTCTCGTATCGTGTCAATCTCACCTGCCAACTATCAGCTGCTGCGTCCCTCAGTAATCTGCGTTGCCTGGTCACCCAAGGCATCGCTGTTTGACCCTCCGGTAATGGCCCAATCAAGCGCAGTCTCTCAAAAAGCCATAAAGATAACAGAGTGGGGCTGCCCGCGCCCATGAAATCGGATCCTCCAGCCAGTCTATCAAGGCCGTGATAAGTCTCAGCTAATAGCAAAGGTACAATGTCCATCTCCCCTTGGCCGAACCGAATTTGAGATAGATCCACGCCTCGGTCACCCCTAAGCTGTCTGACAACCTCCAGCAGCGCACCTGAGCAGACTCCGACATGACCGCAGAAGTAGTATGCTGACAAGGTAAACAATACATACATATCCAACGAAGTAGAGAGATCGAACAGAGCCAGACGAGAAGATCGAAGCCGAGCCATCCGGGTCAAGTCTACAAACTCACTGTTCAGAACCATGGGAGCCACCTGATCTACTGGCAGGCACAAGAAATCTAATAACTGCTCCACAACCGGCTGCCTGTCTCGAGGGAATGCCACAGTTGCCACCTCACTCAAGCCCGTCAATGCCCGGAAATCCTCCATGGTTGGCGTCACATCATTGTATGAGAAAGTAAACACATGCCTCTCCGAGTCCCAAAAATGCGAAGCCGCTCGGAGCAAATCCCAATCTACTCTCCAGTTCTTCAGAGGCCAGAGGCACGGCATACCATATCGCTTGTCAAGGATTTTCCCACGATGCTTTTGGTGAAATTGTGAAACCCCGATAAAGTCCTGGCGAAATTGATGTTCCCGAGAAGCTATTTCCTCATTATATTGCTCCATGATGATTGAAAGTTCCAACCTTTGATGCAGAAGTCGCCTGTTCGTCAAGCTGAGACTACTAGTGCCCTTTTTGTTGAAAAAGCAATGCCCTGCAGATTTGGGGCCGGAACTGATTTTAATTGGACCCTGTCGCGAGCCTCGTCTAGTCGTGCGACAGATCCTGACAGACAGACACATAGTGTCGGGCGACATACTTGGTCTGCATCAGGAAGCCTCAAGGTCCTGCAAGTGGTTTCTGTGACATCCTTTGACTCGCCGTCGCTGCAATACACCTTGTCACTGTGAGTACCCCGATCCGAACTCAAGTTTTGGATTCAATTTAATTAAATTTGGGCTTACACAAATTGCTAAAAAGCAATTAGGATCCAAAAATCCCAGCAGCCCACCAATTCATTGGGCCTGCCAGCCACTTGGCCCATTATGGCCAAAAGATGTATGCTGTCGGACGACATGGACATTAAGGCAGTTTAACTGCCTATGTCGTGCGACATAAGAAGTCCCAGAGCCCACCAATCCATTGGGCCTGCCAGCCACTTGGCCCATTATGGCCAAAATGTGTACGCTGTCGTCCGACAAGGGCCACTAAGGCGGTTTAACTGCCTATGTCGGACGACATAAGAAGCCCCATCAGGATGCCTATAAATAGAAGGCATGGCTGGTCATTTGAGAGGAGGAAAAAGAAGGAAGGAAGAGAACCAAAAAGTGAGGGCCAAGTTCTGAGAGGAATACCAGAAAAATAGGGGAAACTCTTGCCAAATAGAGTCCCTCCCTCTCTCCTCACACACACACACTCACCTCTCTCCTCACACACACACACTTCAAGGTCAAGGCTCCAAGAAGCTTCCTTTGGTGGTAATTAAAGGGGTAGACACCATACTATTGGTGATCCTACTTCGTGGACTACAATAGGTAGACCCTAAACCTCTCTCTCCCTTTAAATAAAGTCTTTAAATATACCTTGCATACATATTTGCTCTCTTACCATGTAGAAATTGGGATTTTGCATGACAAAGATGGTGGAGGAGTGAATCTTCAATATTCACTTCTCCCCACCTCAGATCTGGACATTTGGTGGTACACACACCAATAAAGCTTCAATCTTTGCCTAGCTACATTGGGTTAGGAAGTGATGGCTACTTTAAAGTGGCCATAAAATATGTGATTTATCACATTTGGTCACTAAAGCCATGTGATCTTCCCATAATACCCACATTATAGTTTTATATTACTGTTTATAATCAATAAAGATGCTTGGTTTGCTTGGGGAACAAAGGAGGAACCAAACAGCATCGAAGGGCACTGAAATAGGCTCCCCATGTCGTGCGACATAGGTCTCCATGGAGATCCCGTGTCATACGACATGGGACTCCTGAAGGCTGCAAAGCCATTCTTGGACTTCAGAATCTGCTAGGCCCATCCCTTTGGGACTCAAAGCCTACCTAAGCATCTTCCGGTTCATAAGCCACTATTTGGGTGCCTAAACTCAGTTTGGGCACAACCCACTTGACGGAAGAGGATCACCACGTGACATAGAAGACTTCAAAAGACTCTATGTCATGTGACATCCGTCGACAAAGCCTATCGTGACTTTGTCCACTCCCATCAACCCCAAACTGGGTTCTAGACCACTAAATAGTGTCCTAAATGAGCAAAATAATGTCTTTTCATTTCTCGAGTAGCTTTACCTCTGTAAGGGACAATCTGTCTCAAAACCTCTGCCTTGCGATAAAAGATATCATGTGTAAAAAGGGTGCGGCCCCCTATCATGGCTCGCAAGTTGTATTCAGTTCCATACCATTAATGAAATCTAAGGCTTGCACACTTTACTTGTTTACACACATCGCACACACACTTTAAATGTCCATATTTGTCCAAATGTTGATTGAAAGTCCCGAAAGGGGCGTGTTGGGTGAACTCTCTAGTTCTTCCCAACGTAACCAGACTCCCGGACTCAAAATCTCTTAAAATTAGGTTTTTCAATGTTTTCCTCTAAAAATGGCGTGGCGACTCAAAAAAAAAAAAGAGAAAACACTTCTTGTTTTCGGGCGAGCGTTCATTCAGTGGCGACTCCGCTGGGGAGGGTTGAGGAACTTTTTGTTCTAAAAATGAAGTCGATACTTGGTATATAGGTGGAAACCACTAACCTTCTTGTATCGCTCCCTAACCCGGGGCTTGGGATAAATGGTGGTCTAACAATCCCACGTACCAGTATCATTCTTCTGTTTTCTGAAAAAAGAGAAAAGTTTTTCTTAAGAGAGTCTAACTTTCTTCTAATCAACTTGGACAATTTCGGCATTTACCTTGTGTGTGCATCTGTGTCATTTTGTGTGCTTTGCCTTGATTCCATGCTCTATCATGCTTTGGTATGTGATACTATCGGAAGCCGGGGCTCTTTTCCTTTTTTGCTACTTGCTTGTTCCGTCACAATAGAACAGTAAGGCGAGGATACAAGACTACAAATGGCTGGTAAATTCGACATTTGGGGCAGCCCCTTTGTCATGCTTTGACTCATTCTTTTACCTTTTCTTTGCATACTGCATCAAAAAAAAAAAAAAAAAAAAAAAAAACCTTTTGCAAAAAAGCAAAAAAAAAAAGTTTTTTCTAGAAAATACCTTCACACTACTCGCACTCTACCCGCACATAGAGTTAGAACCCGGGAGTGTACGGACGGCATCGCGGAAAGTGACATGTTTCGCTGACGTTTGAGCGCCTAAAGTCCTCCTAGCCTGTGAGTCAGCCAACACTTATCCGTGACACACTTTCTACCGTGACCGGTTGGTTTTTGGCCAATACTTTTCAAAACATCTTAAACTCGGTTTTTCAAAATTTTCTCACAAAGTCCGAGTCATGCTTCGTCAATCTTGGCATACTTTCCCTCTTCGTGTCGAAATCACGACATAATTCCAACGCAAGTACACGTTAAGATCTCTACATATCTCGACGTAGGTACATATCGATTTCTCGGCTTGGCTTCGTGAGAAGTCATGACGCGTTCTCGACATGTGTCAACACGGGACCATGTCGATTTCTTAACGCATACTAACAAGAGTTATGCCGAAATTTCGCCACCAAGTGACGAGAGGCCATGCCAGATTTCCAACTCGAAAAGAGGAGAGGTCATTGCGGTCTCATACGTTCAAATGTACACTCGACCCTCTCTCCTCCCGAGTTTAGACGTTGACTTGGACTTGGTTTTGAAAACCCCGAGTTTGACTTGTTTTGGCTCGTATGCCCATAGGTTCGTTCTCCCTTTCGGTCGGTGGGTTCCACGTGCCCTATAGGACCTCTGCCGGGATTGTCCGTCCCGGAGGTGCAATACAGGTGGAATACAGGGGGTCTATAGACGTAGTGATAGAACCCACTGATCTAGGAATAGAGTAGAATGCGAAAAAGAAGGTTTCCCCCTTTCCAACCATTCCTAGGACTAATAAAAATCATTTTTAAACAAAAAACAAAAAAGGATATATAAAAAAAAGCATATGCATGAGTCCGTCCTCAGCCTATCCTCTCCCCTACCTAAAACCGTTCTCTCCCCCTTTCAGCGAGCAAGTATTGGGTCAGAGTTCCGGGTGGTCGGTTAATCAGTCTCTCTCCAGTCAGGGATTCATTCTCAGCAGTCTCAGAAATGGCAGATTCGCAGAGTTCAGCAAGTCTGGGTCCGAACGCAGATCCACTCGTAATCGTAATATCGCCCGTGCACAGGCCAGATCAAGGATGTAACGCAGGCCAAACATAGCCCCGACCGCTCTCGGGCAGCGGATACGGTGGAGGTCCTCACATGACGCCCGGAAGTCCATTTGTCAACCCTCAATTCAACTTTCCTCGTGAAGTTTCTCCGTGCCGCCCTCGAAGCCTCTCGTGCCCGTGAAGAGGCCGGTTGGGCTCGCTATGTTGAAGTGATGCGCATGCAAGGTATCGCAAGAATCCGTCATCCGGATGGGTCCTACGAAGAAATCGTGGAAGAACCCGACGTTACCATCACCGGAACCGGTTTTGTACCCCCATCCTCACCAGGGCAAGGTTTTCACAAAGATGTCCCCACCAATCTCTTATGGTGTACCCGGCTCCTTCCCGATGCCAACTCATGGGGTATGTCAAGACCTCCCCCATTCCAAATGTCTATTCATGACAAAAGTATGGACCAAGAAGCGAATCAAGCTCCCTCCCGAATGTCAATACCTGTGGCCGCTTGTATTTTACCCCGTAACCAGTCCGAGCCGAGTCAGCAACCTGGTGGTGCCAATCAAGAGCAGTTTGGATACATCCAGAATCAGTCTATAGCCCAAGGGCTAAATTCCTATGGCAATATGGGTCAGTCTGCCGATCCAGCCTTCAACGGTCCGTTTGTTGCTCCTAACAATCAATCCCATCATCAAAAAAGTGGATACCGTCTATCGTGGAGCCAGATTTGTCGATCGATTCCACAATACCAACAAGCCCAAGGCAACACCCTTCAGCCTGCGGTTTGTTCTCCTCTCACCCATCACCTGTACGGTTCCACCCCGTATTCAGCACCAAGCACCAGTATCAGAATCCCGGCCCATGGTCAGGTCGAAACCCCGGCACTCAATTTAACGGTTATGACATGTTTGGAAACAGGATCCCCAACCAAGTTGGCTTAGCGGACAACAGTCCTAGCATACCCAGCACTTTCGGTCTCCCTCCGGCTGCCTTACCAATCAAGCCTGCGGCAGAGTTTCCAGTACCATCCGCAACAGTAACTCCGGCTGTAGGGCAACCCCCGTCTTCCGAGGTTTCAAGCTTGAAGGAAGAACTAAAATATGTGAAAGAACAACAGACGTAATGACCTTCTGACCCAACATGGTCGCCTCCGTGGAACTCAAGGACTCTAAAGCCCTCCCGAAGAACTTCAAAATGCCCCCATAACCAAGTTCAAGGATCCACATGCCCAAAAACTCACATAAACAAACTACATCATGTCAATGGGTGCCAAAGGGGCCACCGAAGAAATGCTAGCCCTCTACTTTCACCTATCCCTCGACGATTCCCCGCTAAGATGGTTTCTCGGCCTTAAACCAAGCAAGGGCTACGTGGTCTCGTATCGCCGACGCTTTCCTGGACAAATACAAAGGAACTGTCGAATGGTACACCACCCGTAGTGTCCTGATCGGTACCATCCAGAGGCACGACGAGTCCGTGATGTATTTTTATAAAAGGTGGAACAAGAATCTCAATGAACCGGTTCACCCTATCCCCATCTCCGATGAAAAATCTATCTTCCTTTCATGTGTCAAACCGGCCGTCGTGGAGGCCATTGGCCGGATATTATCCGACCGCGAGAAATGGTGAGCGCAGGGCCGAAAGTGAGAATGCTACTTACTCCATCGTTCCAACTCCCCGCGTCCAAAGAATGCTCCGCTCCCCGCTATCGAGTGCCAAGCTCGCCCTCGTTGCTTCAAAAGGCAAAGAAATTGCAGCCTCCAACACCGGCCAACTACATCCAGGAGAAAACAATCACCACCCGGCCGCAAGTGGAGGACGATCCCAAAGGTCAAAGTATGATGATTTGGGGATGCCACTCGAGGAGGTATTTGATGGTTTGGTAAAAACAGGATGGTCAAGCCTTTGGAAAACTACCCTACTCCCAACACCCCGGATTGGATCGTAACTTAAAATGTCGTTACCACCGTAACTCGTGCCATTCTACCAACAGTTGCTTCACGCTAAGGAGAATTGTTCAAAGCCTGATCGACCAACGCAAGATCGAGAAGCCAAACATCGTCACCAATCCTTTGCCCAACAACAACCAGGTCAACGCAGTCGAATTCGTCAATGTCATAGAGTTCGGTGAGCCGACCTCAACAAAGATGTTAACAAACCCGAGGCTATAATGCCCACAAACCACGACATAATCAACACCGATAACCAAGTGTTAGCTCCCCACCAATCCATACCTCACATCTCGTATGATGTGTGCGATTGTGAAGATTGTTTGGAATATGAATATCAAGACCGGATCAATGAAAATGCTCCTTCAAGAAAGGAAAAGAAGTCTCAGGCAAAGAAGCTAAAAGAAAATACGAAGCAGGGACAAGACTGTAGGGACCCCGGGGAACCTTCGTGCAAGTTTGACTACTACGTCGCCTACGCCAAGTCACCTCGCCAAGGAGCCACTCGACCAGGACCAGGATGACATTCCCGCTAGCCGCACAAATGGGGTTACAACGCCAAAAGTCGAAGAAATCAGCAAGACATACCTGATCCTTCAATCCACCAGTCCAAATAAGCTAACTGGGAAGTTGGGCCAGGTTACTTTAGTCCCCTGCACCATCTCCCCAAATTACCGGCTCACCAACGATTTCTGTGCAAGTTTCGATCGCATGAAACCCCAAGCCCTTCGAATGATGCTAACGAGACCACAACTCCCTGGGCAACGACCAAGAAGTAAAAGGCCGACCCGTGTCAAAAGCTTTGAGTCGAATAAATAGTGTAGGGTCCTGAGTCAGTCAGAGTCTTTCGTTATCAAAATCGAGTCTCTAGATATGTTTAGTGCTCTCACGACTAATGATTATAGTCATATCTCTGTCTTCCTTTTTTTACAATTGAATGAAATGGTTGACCCTTTTGAGTATCCCTTAATTGCCATTCTATCAAATGATAAGCTAACTAAGACAAATCTTAATGACTTAAAAGTGGTTAACAATGATTCATTTGAAGAAGACACAGACCTTTTAAATGAAAACTTTTTAAACGATAATATAAAGCAGGTTTTTGACCGAGACGATAATCGGGCCCAAGCTGCCGATGAGGTATTAACCACGGTGAATTTGGGAACTACGGAAAAACCCAAAGGGACACAAACTGGCATTCGCCTCACCGGAGAAAAACGAGAAGTCCTCGTCACCAAGATAAACTTCCAAAAGGAAAATCAGCAAAACCATTCAGGGTTGGGAGGCGCGAGAATCCCGCCTACTGTTGCCAGATCGAGTTAGAAAAGGTCGATGACTTGTGGTACAGTCAGATCTTTCAGTACCTTAAACATGGCGAAGCTTCGTTCCCAACGGAAAAGGATGGTAGAATAAAAGAAGGTCTCCGCGCCAAAAGTTTACAAGCTTTGAAAAGGTTGTCGCAAGCAAGACGTTATTCCGGGGGACGACACTGTGGAAGAAAAGGCATCGAGGGCCACTTCGCTTCCGCACGCAAATCTAAAGCCAGAAAAGTCATGGAAGAAGTCTATAGTGGTGCATGCGGACCACATATGAACGCCCGAGCACTGATGTTCAGCATACTCAGGATGGGCTATTATTGGATCTCCATGGAAACCGATCGCATTCGCCTTGTGCGTACATGCGATAAATGTCAACGGTTCTCCAATCTTAACCATATGCCTCCCCATGATCTCTACTGCATGAGCACTCCTTGGCCATTTGCAACTTGGGGAATAGACGTCATTGGAAAAATAACTCCTGCCGGCAGTAACGGGCACGAGTTCGTTTTGGTCGCTGTGGATTACTTCACCAAGTGGGTTGAAGCAGCGTCCTACAAAGTCCTCAACTCCAAAAAGGTGGCCCGTTTCATAAAAGAAAACATCCTGTGCCGATACGGAGTTCCTAATGAGATTATCTCGTATAACGGGTCACATTTCGAGGGACACATCGACAAACCGCCGCGTAATTGAATCAAGCGACACAAGTCCTCCCCTTATCGCCCAAACCAATGGTGCCGTCGAGGCCGCAAACAAGAATCTAGAAATGATCATCCGGAAAATGGCCGAAAGGAGCCGGATTGGCCTCGAGAAGCTTCACTTAGCACTATGGGGCTACCGCACCTCGCAAGAACCGCCACCGGCGAAACCCCGTTCGCTGGACATATGGGATGGATGCCGTTCTACCCATTGAGCTAGAGATACCCTCTCTACGGGTCCTGCTTGAAAATGAGGTCAACGAGATAGAATGGCTTCAGAGTCGACACGACGAGCTAGCTCTCCTGGACGACCGAAGGCTTAAAGCAATGGAGCACATCCGAGCTTATCAGAAGCGCATGGCTAGGGCCTTTGACAAGAAGGTACATCCCCGCAACATTAAAGTGGGTGATTTGGTCCTAAAAGAAAAGCCACCGACCGCCTCACCCTTCGGGCAAGTGGGCACCCGGGGCCTGGGTAGGCCCGTATCTGGTGAAAGAAATCTTCTCCGGTGGAGCAATGAAGTTGACGGATTTGGATGGAAACCCCTTCATGCATCCGGTGAACGGCGACAAATTACGCCGTTATTACATCTGAATCGAGTCTCCCCCTCTAAAAAAAAAAAAAAGAAGAAAAGATAAAAAAAAAAAAGAAGAAGAAGAAAAGCGCGAAAATAATGTACCCAGACGAGACTGAAAACCTCTCAAAAGGCAGTCCGTGCAAAACAAAGGGCGCGCTAGGTGCTAAAGAATATACCCGACTAGGCTGAAAACCCTAAAAACGGGCGGTCTAGGTAAAAAACAGGGTTGCACCATTTGTCCCCCTTCTATCTATCCCTTTATTAAACACAAAATTGGGTCGAACTACGGAGACCTGAGCCCCTCAGTCCAATCTGTAAAAGGGGAACGTAGGCAGCCGTTCGCGGTTCGGTCTAAAAAACATAAAAATCACCAAATCCTGTCAAACAGTTGTATTTGTGATCACCAAAATGTGTCTTGATTAAGTTTTGAAGTAATTTCAACTTTCATCACATTAATACATTCATTGATGAGTTCAAGCACGGTTTACTCTCGGCTCATTGACATTAGCAAAATAATATCTTTTAAAAGGGTACATCTAAATTGTCTGTGTCGGCAAATAAGGGATACAAGAATAGGTCGCCTAATCCTAGTCGCTCGTTCCCACTCCTGAACTAGCACCCTTCTTCTTCCTCTTCCTCGGTCCCCGGGAGGTCTTTGGCTTAGCTATCTCAAACATTTCTGTCTCCCGTCGCCCCGGCTCGGGAATAATACGAGTCGGTGAGTCGACCAATCCGGCAACTCTCAATGCCGCCTGGGTAGCCCTTTCATCTCTCAGAGCTGCCCTCCTAGCCATAACTTCAGGGTCATCCCTCATCTTGGCTCTCCTCTCCACGAGTCTCTCAAAATCCATCGTCGAGTCGTCGGTCACATTGTCTGGGTCAGCCTGTGCTTCAACATCGCGTAGCTCTCGCTAGTTGGGTCTCCTCCTGATCCCTCCGCAATATGCCTCGATGGTGTCCGGATCGGTCCCATCTCGCTCCCCATACCGTATCAAATACAAGGTGGATAGATATGTGATCCCCCGAGTCTTCCGTATCGTTGTATGAGTGGGAAAAGCCGCTCTTGAAAAGGCCCGGCAAAGAACCTAAGGGTCCAGGCATCACCATGTCAAGAAGGGCGTATCCCGAGCCATCTCGCTTCCCCGAACCCATCAACACGCCGGGGTATCCATACCGCCTCCGAACAAGCAAGGGATACCGAATGACGAGAAGTGTAGTCTGGCGGCCTCACTATAGCAGATCCATCCCGCCTACCGCTCATGATCTCGAGCCTCCATCCAGGGAACCCAAGATCGGATATCGTGGTAGTATACCCGGCCGCCCGCCTCGCCAACCTTCCCGTGAAACCTAGGGAGCCACTCGCCTCTCGCTGCGTAACCCAAGGTGCCGCAGCCTGTCCAATAGGTAACGGGAAATAAGCCTCAACCGCTCAAAGAGCCACAATGACAAAGACCTGGGGCCGCCGCCCCACGTGCACCGATCCTCCACCCGGGCCCATCCCGTGATAGGTCTCTCGCCAAACAGAATGGGAACTATGTCTCTCTCTCCTTGCCCGGGTCGAACCTCGCCGGTGTGATACCTCGAGAGCCCCGCATCTGCCTAACAACTCCCAAAGAAGAAGTCGGAGCATACCCCATCATACTCACAGGCGAGTATAGGGAGATCATAATCATCATAAAGATGTCCATGGCCGTAGATAAGTCAAACTCGCTTTCTGGGCATGACACGGCCAATCGGGCTATCCGGGCTGTGTCAATAAAGGACATGTGTCGAGAATCGATTAGTCACCGCTTCCGCACGAAATCCCAAGAAGTCGGCCAATTGCTCGCCAAAGGTCGCGAATCTCGCGGAAGACAGGATCTCTAAGCTCGCCTCCCAATCGGTGCACGGAACTCCTCAATCGTAGGTGTGAGATCATTATACAAGAGGGTAAAGACATGCCTCTCCCGGTCCCGCTGTCCGGATGAGGCCCGAGAAGGTTCCAGCCTACCGCCCACTTCTTCAATGCCCAGATGCATTTCAACCCATATCGTTGGTCAATGATCCTCCTATTGTTGCTGCGATGACGGCGGTCGATCTATGAGATCGGAATGAAATTGACGCTCTTTAGTCTTAGACTGTCGTCATAATGTTCCATTTTGGACCAATGATCAAATCTTGGGGCTAATTTTGAGGTGAAAGACAAACTCAACACCCGATGTGGCCGCCGGAATGAACTGTTCCCGACCGCTTTTATAAAGTACGAAACTTGCCGACCAAGAAATCTGTCCCACGTACTCTCTATGTCGTGCGACATAAAGGTCCCAATAAGCCCCGTGTCTGACGACATAGAGAGCTACATCGCAATACATACAAGAATCGCAAAGCAATACCAAAGCGACCCAACGCTTGCTCAAACAACCACCCAAACCTGTCTAAAACACCATAAAAACATACCCAAACACTTCCCCTCGCCCATAAAACCCACGGGAGAGGATTCGGAACATCCGAAACACCCACAGGCACATAAATGTTGCCCAAAACATACAAAAATCGCAAAAAACACCCGATCACACCAAAAGCCACCATCCCGTGCCTTTCTTGGGACGAACTCATGCGTATAAGCTCGCAAATGCATAAATAAACAAATATTGTAATTGTCAAAGTACAAGAGTAATAAAAAGCATTGTTTTACAATCCAAAAGAACAAAAATAGCACATGCATTTCCTCTCTCCCTAAAAAGAGTCAAAGCATGGCAGAAGGGGACCGCCGTAATCACTCCGACTCGGAGTCGTCGTCAGAACCGTCATCCTCCTCAGAGCCGCCTGTCATCCTCGCCGCCCACCTCCTCCTCGGAGCCACTCTGCTCCCCGGCCATCATCGCCACCCTCCTAAGACCTCATAGATCTCGCCGTCGAGTCATCGCCCTCATAATGCGCCCAAGGCTGGGGCTCAGCATAATATCCCTGCCACTCAGGTACGGTAGTAAAAGGGGGCTGATAAGGATCCTCCTCGCCAACATCGTCGCCGGCCGGGCCGCCGACTAGATCCGCCCGCCTTTGTGAACCGAAGGAGCCAAAGCCGGTGCGGGCCTCTTCTTCTGAGGCACTACATCATCGTGCCGGAGCTGCACTTCCCTTCCAATGCTCCGCGCTCCTCTCGAAATCGGGCGCAAAGATCTTCACAAACTGTGGAATGTGGTGCCCAAATTTTGTGTTGGATTCACGCGAGTTTGAAGACATCCGAGTTATTTGAAAAACGGAGTCGCCACGCCATTTTGATTACCTCAAAACTTTGAAAAAGGTTTTTACTTGGGTTCGGAGGTTAAGTTACCCTCGGGAAGAACGTTTGGCGTTCACCCAAAGTGCCTTGCCGGAGCAAGTCTCCCAAGATTTCATTAATCGTGCTTGCTTGCGTGCTTTCTTGTGTGCATGTGTTTGAAAATAAGGGGGGAATGTCCCAAGTTGTCTTCCGGACGTACAAACCATTTGTTGGTTGTCGCTCGGGATTCCTTGGAATTTTATGTATTTGGGATTATGATCCCGTCCTTATCTTATGACTTGTGATCATCGCATTTTAAACCTCGGGACCCTCGGGACTTGCGTGATCGAGAGAATGACTCTCTTTTGGTCAAAGATGAGGTTCTTTAGAAAAGGAGGGTCCTTAGCCCATCAATCCTACGCTTTAAGACGGTCGAGCTCGTATAGAGGCTTCATAATCTTTCTTAAGCGATAATCGGAGATATAGGGTTCAAGGTATCCCTTTCTAAAGAAATATGGAACCTTTAATGGAAGGAACGATGTAAAGATAGGATCTTTTATACCGGTCCGTTCCAAAGTTGGGGGAAAAGGGGAATGCATGATGAAAAATGACACTTTAATTGAAAAGATGACATTTTTGGGTTGCAAATGATGCACTTAGTTTAAAGAAATAATCTTTATTGCACATGATGCATAAAGATTTGATTTTTATGCAAATGATGCATTTTTGTTGAAGAAATTGGCATTCATTATGCAAATGATGCATAAAGATTGCATTTTGAAAAGCATATGATGCTAGTTTATGGTAAAGACATGATCTTTAAAGCAAATGATGCTTGATCAAGGGGTTTTGAATGCAAAGGATGCATTTTTATTGAAAAGATTGAGTTTTTATATGCAAATGATGCATAAAAATGACATTTTATTTGAAAATGGGAGTTTTAGGTGCAAAAGGATGCACCTTTATGAAAAAGACTACATTTTTATGACAAATGGGGTCTTAATGCATGCAAAAGGGAAAGGGGGTGATAAAGATGTGATCTTTAACTATGAATGCCAAGTCCCAAGCAAGATATATGAATGCAATGAGCAAGTATATCAATTAAAAGCAAGGTTAGGGCGTGCGAGGTTACCAATTGCTTCCTTTGCTTCTTTGGTCGGAGCTAGGAGGAGAGATTGGTCTTGGATCTTCAAGGAGGAGGGAGGGAGCTTCTTGTCCTTCTTCTTCACCTTCTTGAGCCTTCACCAATATTCTTCACGCCTTGGGAGCGACCGAGTGTATTGCTATGGATTGTGTGTATTGTTGTTGTGTGTTGAAATGGGTAGAGGAGGGCTCTATTTATAGGCGCCTGGATAAGGCTAATGAAGCCGTGCGGCCGAGGCCGAGCTAATGCAAGTGCGGGCTTATCCATTGTGACTCAAAGCATTCTAGAACCACGCAAGGTGGCATTATTCTAGAACCTTTCTTCCTAATTAAGAAAAACGTGTTTTCTTAATTAGGAAGGCTCCCTTCAGCCCTTAATTTAATTTGGGACTGCTTCCAGACATTTCCTAACACTAGGAAGGTCCGGGGAATTACCGAAACTTACCGAAATTGCCGGAAATTTAACCTAAGGCATGAGCCAGATTTGGGTACTTACGAAGCCCTCGGCAACGTCACTTGCAAGGCGAGTGGGGTTGTCGATAGAAAAGGATCCGATCTCGGCGAATGCCGAGACGGATTGGGTGACCAAGGTGGTCGAGTGGCCGAACCTTTTGGAAGGCTACCTACGTATCCCTGAGGAATCAAGCCAGCCGTAGTTCGGAATTAGGATCCGCTGGGGGAGGAAGAAGAGAAACCGGTCTCTTTGGGGAAATAGAAGAGAAAATGACCTAGGAGGTCAAGCAATTGATCCTACCGGGGATATGCTAGAAGTGACCAAGGTGGTCGGATATCTGAACTTTTATGAGGGGCTGCTTTATCACTGAGGAGTGACAAAGAAACAGGGTGACCAAAGTGGTTGAATGGCTGAACCTTTTATAAAAGGCTACCTACGTATCCCGGAGGAATCAAGCCTTGATCGTAGTTCAAGCATCACTAGATAGTTAGGAACGATGTCTAGGATTCTTGAGATTTTGACAATTAATGGAGGCTGTCACCTGATTGAAACTAGAGCTGACGTCACTATCGAGTGGATAGAGGTAGCTAGAGTTTGGTGAACTTGAGCATACGTCTCAATCTCTTTCGAATCAGAGATATGGGTTGCCAAAGCTAGAATGATTTAAGCATACGTCACTATTCGGGATAAAGGTAGCTTAAGTTGAGAGAAACTTAAGCGTACGTCACTATTCTGGATAGAGGTAGCTTAAGTTGAGAGAAACTTAAGCGTACGCCACTATTCTAGATAGAGGTAGCTTAAGTTGAGAGAAACTTAGCATACGTCACTATTCTGGATAGAGGTAGCTTAAGTTGATAGAAACTTAGCATACGTCACTATTCTGGATAGAGGTAGCTTAAGTTGAGAGAAACTTAGCATACGTCACTATTCGGGATAGAGGTAGCTTAAGTTGAGAGAAACTTAAGCGTACGTCACTATTCTGGATAGAGGTAGGCTCAGTTTAGAGTTTTGACAATTCGGAGGTTGTCACCTAGCGTTATCCCGTTATAACGGAATTAATCTGAGGCGACCGGGAATAGAGCTTGATTGCTAAAGAGATAAGGGATATTTTTTGAAAAGATGTTATCTTGGTTAAAAGATAACGGAAGTTGCATGCCCAAATGGAAGGTCCAAAGGTGGATTGTAATTTCGCTCGTAGCGAATGAAGCCGCCCGCATGAGATGGAGAAAAAGGAGCCGTACGGCTAGAGACCCGTTTTTTTCCGCATTATTTAAAACAGTTTGAACGGGCATCGGGCATTATTGCCGCCCAAGAACCGCCGAGGAAGAGAGAGAGAAAGGAGAGAATTTCTTCAAAATTCTTCAATTCCCTTTGCTTCTATCGATTGGAATGGATCCTGAGGGCAATCCCATACCGAGGCAAGCAAGAAGGAACATCTCCGCGGCCGCGAGAAGGAGGAGAAAGGAGCTCGTGCGAACGGAAAGAGGAAGTATGACTTCCTTACGCCTCCATCTGAGCTTTACCCGGGAGAAGAGAGCATAAATCAACGAACCCGCGATCGGTTGGGGTAAGCATTCTCATTTTGCTCAAATCCGATGATTTTGCTTGATTTTTGAATGATTTAGGGCTTGACCCGAATTTTAGGAATTTTCTAGGATTTTTGAATGACTTTTTTGAATGATTTTGAGATGCATGAACAACCTATGAGGCTAAGAATATGCAATGTGCAACTTATTTGATGAAAATTATGAGAATGACTCACTTTTTTCTCGCAAAATAAAGTAAGAATGAGAATTTTCAAAATATGAGACGGAGTTCTTGCCTTGTGCTAGAACTAGGTCAAAATTCTGATTTTCAATGAGAAAACATGATTTTGGAAGATGAAAATGATTCATGCATGCCATTTCTGAAAGAATAATGCTTATGTGCAAAGAATTGTGAAAATTGTGATTTTGTGTTTTAGGAAAGCAATGGGACTTGACATGACGCGTTTCAAATGATGAAAGGCGCTTTTTTGATGCAAATAATGCTAGAAAAAACTTTTGTGAATGATTTTCTTTTGAAAACATGTGCATTTTTGTGAATATATGCATGCTTTTGAAAATGATGAAGGACTGACACTTCTTTTTTTTGTGCTTGTCTACAGGAGAACAAGTCTAGAGGACCATCTGGAGATAGCAGGTTAAGCTTGCGCAGGATGCCGGATTTTGAGAAGAATGGGGTGAACCCCAAGAATTTGGTGAGGGCTACCTACCTGGATGCGTTTGTAGAGGCCATCGGCAGGGGTGTTCACATCACCTCTAAGAGCAAGGGCTCGGGTCCAGCCCTTTCGAGTTCTCGTGGGATAGTACCCATAGCTTTCACCCGAGCCGGGAGAGCCGACAAGGACTCCGCCGACTTCACAGCCTATTACTCGCCTACAGCTCACCGGAGGCCCGTGACTTGGAGAGACCACATTACACCCGAGGAGTTCCGTGCTTTGGTCGGGTTTGAGCCGATTCCCAAGGGGCCGGGATGGAGACGCGGAACGTCGAGGTGGCAGTCAGACTTGCATGCGTAACTTTGTCGCTAATGATGTGATCGCCCACACTGGCTAGAGCATTCATATGGTTGATGCTATCGGCCACTATCTTTGCTAATTCCCGGGACGCCGGCCATGACTTGCCTCCTCGACTCTTTCGAGGATGTTGATGGGATTGGGACGGTCTCTTGGGAGAGGCCGGATTGGCGGAGTTGTACTTCTCGTTGGACATGTACAATGGAACAAAGCCGCTTCCATGGATCGCTTCTCATTTGCCCTCGAGGTAGTCTCCTCTCTTTTTCTTTTCTCTTTTCCCGTCTTGAGACTTTTATGAGAGAAAGAATGACCTTTGATGTTTTGAACATGCAGCCCGGTTCTCGCGAGGTGATCGGGTTCTTCCTCGGGAACCAGCAGAGTGATGTCACCATCTTCCCCGCTATGGTTCGCCGGAGGGGAGATGCGAGGGATAAATTCACTGGGAAGACCCGGATCACTTTCGACTACAAAATGGTGAGGCTACCATCAACAGTGGACGGGCATGACGGAGCGGACTTCTACCCTCGGGGTGTATCCTGAGATCTTGGCCGGGAGATGCCATTGATGTGACGAGGCAGAGGAGGTGGCTCACTGGGCCGACATGTGATGTCATTTACTTGGGGGACCGTTTCTCGAGGCAAAGATGGCCATGTCCCTCCATCGACGCCATTACTCCTCAGATCCTCCAAAGACGGATGCTACAGCCTGTGGATTGGCCAGAGGATGAGATAGCGAGGTACTGTGCAGCGTGGCCGCAGAGGAGTACTTTGACATGGACACCCCTACGCCGTGTTTGTGGAGCAGCGCCCGAGGACGCCACGTGGCTAGTGAAGCCGGCGGTCACTGTGGATACGGGGAGGATGAGCCCATCGACTCCGCCGATCCCTCCCGCGCATCCGTCCTATGTGGTCCATGGAGTGCCGAGGAGGATGAGGATACCGTCCCCGATGCTAGGGAGCCCCAAGACACCTTGCCGCCCGATAGCACCGTGAGTATACTTTTAGTGGTCTTATTCCCTTTTAGCTTTCGCATTTTCTCGCTTTTGCAATTTTCTCGAGATTTTTCCGAGATTTTTCTCGAGATTTTCTTCTTTTTCTCGTGTTCCACTCGCACTTACGATAGGGCCGGTCGTGCAATAGGGCCGGAAGGACATGTGCCGGTCTCTTCGAGGAAGCCGGCTCGCGCTTCGAAGGCGGCAGCCGGATGCACAGGAGCCTCGGGCGCAAGAGACGGCACGTCTGGGGCACACTGCCTACCTCATCGGCCTCGAGTACTCTTCCAAAGGCCATGCCTCGGGGCGGGGACCCAACGCCGACATTCTCGGGAGCAAACTGGGCCGAGTACGGCACGATAATGTCCATTTGTCTCGACGTGAGCGACTGTGAGGACTTGATGAGGGAGGCTAGCATCTATGAGCCGAGTAGCGATGAGGAGGAAGAAGAATCTGAGGCCTAGGAGGTCTCTAGGATAGATTTGGAACAAAAACAAACAATGAACAATTTTTATGCACACTTTGTTTATTTTTTTTGCTTTATTTGGACGCCGATGGGGCGAAAACATTGTATTTACATTTTATTTACTTTTCTAATTTATGCTTTCTCAACTTGCATATTATCTGAGCCTTGGGGCGACTTTTTTGCTTGGAATTGGGGCTGAAACTGGGCCAAAATGATTTATAATGGTATATAAATGCTTGAATGGCTTCTCGGATATGTTTTTGTATGTGTTTTGCTGAAAAAGTGGGGTGAAAACTCCCTTGGGCAAAGCAATCTTGGTTGCCGCAGAATTTTTCCGCAGAGGGCTAATGTAGCCGTGCGGCATGGCCTCGAGGGAAAATGAAGCCGTGCGGCTTACGCCTGTCTCGAGCCGGTTATTTTCTCGAATAAAAGCAAGGCTTGGCCATTTCATTTCATTTTCACTCTAGACTTGTCCCAATTGTTCCCAGCAGCATATTTTGGACCTAAAAGCACCATCTTTGATCACTTTGCGATGGAGAAGCCCGTCGATTGCAAAGGGGGAAGCGAGACCATTTTCTATCCGGTCTTCAATCTTGGGCGAGACATAACTTCCAAAATCACAAGGGACTCGCTTGATTCTTCCTTCAAGATCAAGTCTTTATGGCATTTGAGGGATCTCCCGCCCGATTGGGACTCGCTGAGAGCCGCAAAGAAAGTTCTCGGGACGTCCGGAGACATGTTTATCGCTTCTCTTACAACGAAATTGTCCCAACGCACGAAGACTTCGTGAGCCTTGATTGGGGGTCCCGAGACCGAGGCTATATCTATTCCGCTGACGGAGACGTGCGGTGACGGTAAAGCTTGCATCTTTTCTCGCAGATTCCTTTCGGGAGAGGCCGAGAGGATGATGGTAGCCCCTGATAGGATTGACCTTCGATATCCCTGGCAGGTTTGGGTCTCCAGATATGGCCGCGACCACGGTGGCTATGGATGCTTTCATTCTCTCGCGTATTCTCTATTTTGTTCACCGCCGAGTCCGTGGGATCTCGTCATAGTGGCCTCTTGGACATGGTCGAGAGACTGCAGTGGCCGGGAAGGATATTGTCCCACCGGTTTTGGGGGAGACTTTGCATGGGATCGACATGATGGCTCTGGGAGACCATTTCATGAGGTCCGGGAGTCCTGGCTATGTTGACTTTGTGGTCGCAGGAGAGGCTCTGGCTTTGCCTCGGGGCTTTGCCGACTCTGCCCTGGGTGATTTCTGAGAGGTGCGCCTAGGCAGCAGAACAGGTAGCCGAGCCGATGATGGCTAGGCTATCCACTTCGGACATCCGTTGGTGGATACCACATTGGAGGTTGCGCATCCAGGAGGATATTTCAGGAGTCTTATGTTGTGAGGGTTCCGTGATTCTCGCCGGTCATCCTTCTATATACCCCGCTTGGTATCCAGCAGCTTGGGGCTTTACAGAGCCATCGAGTGATCGGGAGGACATCCGGACCATGGAGGTGGTGTCATTGGACATGAGGGATCCAAACAGCCTTCTCTTTCTTCTCGAGGGCTTGGACATATGCCGCTTTCCCACCTGTGGCTATCTTCAGAGCGTGAAGAGCACCATCTTGACCACCGTCTACTTGGACCGGTACGAGAGGGAGACGGGAGCGACTCAGTTATCTTGGGAGGAGAGACGTCGAGCTTTATTGGGAGCCGACCGCGACTCGAGTAGGACTCGAGGGAGACCGAGGCTAAGGCGAGTTGCCATAACCGCCAGTGTGACTTGGTCCGAGATATGGAGGCTCAGACAAGAGGTTGTCCGAGGTCGCTCCTTCGACCGAGGCTCGCAGAGGAGGAGGTGCGGACTCGTGCTCTGACAGAGAGAGCACTCATTGACACGGGGTTGGGTAGAGGCTCCAGCGAGGATACCGCAGGTCGGGATGAGGGATACCGACATTATTGAGAAGAAAAGGAAGAAGACTCGACGAGGCCGAGGAAAAGGGAAGAAGACCAAAGAAGACTCAAATAATGACGACCGACGCATCTTTTCTTAGGATTCCCTTATTGCCATTTTGCAAACACATTAGTTTATTTAGGCATTTTATTGTATTTTAGATCTTTTTAGCAGTGTTAGCAGAGTCAAGAGGTAGACCGTGCTTGAACTCATCAAGAAGTTTTTAACTTGTAATGAACAAGAAATATTATTTTAGAAATTAGTCAAGACACATTTCATGGAAATTCAAATGTCTTTTTTTTTTTTTTTTTTTTATTGATCGTGACATATTTCATGGAAACTTAATCGTCCTTTTTATTGTTTAGACCGAACCATATATGGTCGCCTACGTTCCCTTTTACAAGAAAGGCTAAGGGGCTCAGTCTACGTAGTTCATTCTCGTGAACTAATTTTTTTTTCGTGTGCACTCGTTTTTGCCTAGACCGCCCTTTTTTGGGGTTTTCACTTAGCCGGGCATTACTCTTTTTGCACTAAGATTTTTTTTTTTTTTTTTTATATATGTGCAACCCCGTCTTTGCCTAGACCGCCCTTTTTGGGGTTTTCACTTAGCCGGGTATTACTCTTTTTGCACTTTTTTTTTTTATTTTTTTTTTTTTTTTTTTTTTATTAGACATAGTATCTTCTGAGTTTATCACCGCTGACCGGGTGGACAAAGGGATTGCCATCCAAGTCTCGCAAGCTTCATGGCTCCTCCCGATAATATCTTCTCGCACCACATAAGGGCCGATCCAAACGGGTTCCCATTTTCCTGTGGGGTCAGTCTCTCGGTAGGGGGCTTTACTTTCAAAGACTAAGTCACCTTCTTTGATGTCTCCGGCCTCGACCTTTTATCAAACGCCCGCCATTCGCCTCGGTAGGCTCGGGTGTGTTCCATGGCTTTTAGCCTTCTCTCGTCAAGGTGGCTAACTCATCATGCCGGCCGCGCAACCATTCTACTTCATTGACACCAAGTTTTCCAGAGGACCCTTAATGACGGGATTTCCAACTCCACCGGTAACACCGCTTCCATCCCGTAAGTTAGGGCAAAAGGAGTTTCTCCCGTGGCCGTTTCCGACAGACGCTCAGAGCCCCGCAGTGCTAGGTGCAGCTTTTCGGGCCAATCACGACCACGGTGGCCATCTTCCTGATGATCCGCTCGAGTGTCTTATTAGCAGCCTTCCACAGCTCCATTGGTCCGAGGTCCAGACGGGGACGACTTGTGGCGAGTAACTCAATTCTCGATGCTAGCCTATCGCAGCCTCCTTCGAAGTGTGACCCATTATCGAAATGATCTCGCTGGGCACCCCATATCTCGCACATTATGTTTTCTTTGATGAATCCGGGCCACTTTTCTCGGAAGTGAGGACCTTGTAGGACTTGGCCTCTACCCACTTGGGTGAAGTAGTCGATGGCTACCAACACGAACTCGTGCCCATTGCTTCGTCGGGGTTATTTTCCCTATCACGTCAATGCCCCAAGTTGCAAACGGCCAAGGAGTCGTCATGCAAAGACATGTGTCATGAGGTGGGAGATGGCCGAGGTTGGCAAACCGCCGGCATTTGTCGCAGTTCTGACGTGCCGAACGCAGCCGTCTCCATGGAGATCCAAAGAGTATCCCATTCTCGAGGATCACTTGCATCGTGGCTCGCATTCATGTGAGGACCGCAAGGACCATTGTGGACTTTGGCCATCAACTCTCTCGGCTCTTTCTTGAGTGACACATAAGAGGAGTGGTCCTCGATAGCGTTTCTTGTACAAAGTTGCCTCCTAGAATGACATAATGGGAGGCCAACCTTTTCGTGGCTCGCAAGCTTTTGGCTCGACACCTTCTTTTGGTCTACCTTCTTCGTCTCTCGAAAGCCGACTCTCCGTCTTTGAGGAATTGGTAACTGATTGTACCAAGGTTCCTTTATGGGCTCGGTCCTGTGTCCACTTCACAAATGTAAGGCCGGGGCTTCTCTTCTACCCACTCAAGGGCTTTATGGCTTTTCCCTGGGATCTCTACCAATGAGGCTAGAGTAGCTAGTGGCATCTCGCGAACTGTTCTTTTCCCTGCAAGTAGTGGAAAGTCACTTCTCCGAACCGTCCACCAACTCCTCCATACGGGCATGATACCGCTTGCAGACAGTGGTCCACAGCCTTCCACTTGTTGGAGACTTGGTTGATGATCGTGGCCGAGTCTCCGTAAACTTCGAGCTCCTTGACATTTCTTTCTAAGGCAGCCTCTCCAAACCAAAGAATGCAGCTTCATACTCGGCGACATTGTTCGTGGCAGAAAGTTCAACTTGAGGGCTATGGGGTATGCTCATCTTTCGGATCGACCAATAGCATTCCTACACCATTTCCTCTTTGTTAGCGGCTCCGTCAAAGAACAATTGCCATCTATTCTCGTGCTCAACCGCAAAGATCCCTTCATCTCGGGAATTGGGGTTCGTGCCCTCTGTCTTCATTACCGGGAAATTCGCCAGTGATCCGACAATGCTTGACCCTCGATGGCCTTTCTCGGTCACATAGTTGATGTCGTATTCTCGCCAAGAAGAAGGACCACTTCGCTAAACGCATCGAGAGGGAAGGCTTGTCAAAGATGTACTTGATGGGGTCCATTTTCGAGACCAAATTCACAGGCGGGCTTCGCATATAATGCTTCAATTTGCCGACTACCTGCACTGGCCCCGCATGTGTCTTTTCACATGCCGAGTAATTGAGCTCACTCCCCGTAGCTTCCTACCGACAAAGTAAATGGCGTTTTCTACCCGAGAGTCTTTCTTTTCCCGAGCAAGCATAGCCCCAACCGCCGTGTTCTGCGATAAAGAGATAGAGCGTAAGAGGCTTCGTCTATGTGGGGGCATAGTACCGGGGATGTACTAAGTATGCCTTGATCCGGTCAAAGGCATCTTGGCATTCTTCGGTCCATTCTCGTGTCCACATTCTTCTTCATGAGCTTGAAGACGGGCTCGCACATAGTGGTCAACCGATTGACGAAACGGCCGATGTATTGCAATTTACCCATGAAGCTCTTGACTTCGTCCTGGGTTTGAGGTGGCCTCATATCCATGATGGCTTTGATCTTTCGGGGTCAACTTCTATACCTCGCTCCGTGACCATATACCCAAGCACTTTTCCCCTTGTCACTCCGAAGGTGCATTCAAGTGTGGTTTAATCTCATGGAATGTTGTCTCAACCTCTCAAAGAATTTTCGTAGGTCAACAAAGTGTCGCCCACCCTCTCCTTTGGAGTGGATTATCATATCATCTACGTAGACCTCAATCTCCTTGTGGATCATGTCATGAAAAAGCGCGGTCGCCGCCCTTTCGGTAAGTAGCCCCGCATTCTTGAGCCCGAATGGCATTACCGTATAACAAGAGGTTCCCCATGGTGTGGTGAAGGCCGTCTTTTCTTGGTCTTCCTCGGCCATCTTGATCTCGGTTGTAGCTCGCAAAACCATCAACGAAGGATTTGACTTCGTAGTTGGCAAAGTGGAGTCCACCAGATGTCTATGTTTGCGTAGGGTAGTCGTCTTTGGGCCGGCCTTGTTCGTATCTCTGAAATCCACACAAAGAACAAGCACCTTCCCATCGGCCTTGGTTACTGGCCACGATGTTAGACAACCATGTCGGGTATTCAATGACTCGATGAACCCTACCCGCAGTAGCTTCTCAATTTCTTCTTTGACCCGTAGAGACCATTCCGGCTTAATCTTTCTCGCCGCTTTATCGGCTTAGCATCCGGTGCTAGAGGGATTCTCGTGTTCTACTATCGAACCTGTCTAGCCCCTGCATATCCTTGTATGACCATGCAAACACGTCGACGTATTCTCCGAAAGCAGCCTCGATCAATGCCCCTTTCAACCCCGGAAGAAGCTTCCAATCTGTGTCTCTTTAGGTTCCTCAATAGTACCCAAGTTCACACTTATCAAAACCTCCTCGGCAGCCTTGGGCCCGGTTTTCCTCTTTTTCTCGAAACCTCGCTTAAAGATTTCTTTAATGTATTGTTCGTTTAGTGTGTTTGCATCTTGTTCAAATGATTCATTATTAACCGTTGTTAAGTTTTGAGTTAATTTATCATTTGTTAAGTTGGCAATAAGAGGATAATCGTAAAGATTTGTCATTTCATTCAAGATAAGGGGAAAGATGACATCGATTACATTTTCATAATCCTCGGGCGTGAGGCCTTCTGGATGACTCCGAGGACTCGGAATTCAAAGATTCCCGACTCGACCGAATAGACGCTTACCGACTCGGACCCTACACTACTTATTGACTCGAGGGGGACTTGACAAGGGTTGGACCGGGATCTCACTCCTTCTTGCCGTTGCCCGGGAGTAGCAGCCTTGTCGCATTCTTCGTAAAGTTGGAGACTTCGAACCGATCAAAAGCTTGCCGGAAATCATTAACAGCCTGCATCGTGGAAAGATGGTGAGGGGAACTAAAGTAACTTGTTGCAATCTTTCGCCTAGCTCTTCCGTAGCGACTGGACTCATTGACTGAAGGGTCTGGCTCATTTTGTCGACGCACTGCTGATAGGTCATCTTTTCCTTGCCAATCTTTGATACCACCACCTTATCAGTATAGTCAATAGGAGGGTTGGCCTGGATAATGCTGATGAAGTCTTCTTCAGAGGGGATCTTAATTCTTCCTCGATCGGCTATGTATTCAATAGGCTTTCGTGTTCTCGCTTCTAGATCTCGCTAGCTTCTCATTGAACTTCACGATGGCCACAAATTCAACACTTTCTGCTTCAAGAGGATCACTATACATGGGGATATCAGGCTGGACTGTGCTTGGGGTGACGGGTTCCTTGATAGATTCCTTGGCATAACTGACATAGTAGTCGAACTTGCCCGAAGGCTCTCCCAAAGTTCCTACGCTCTTGTCCCCGCCTTCGTATCTTTCCTTAAGCTTCGCCGCGTGGACTTTCTCTTCTTCTTCTTCCTTGAAGGAGCGTCCTCATTGATCCATTCTTGATACTCATACTCTAAGCGCCTTCACAATCACATACATCATACCGTATGTGAGGCTTGGGTTGAACTAGGATAGCCCCTCCAATTGCTTGGTCATTACCGTTGTGGATTACCATGTTGGCCATTTTGACACCGAAAAGCCGACAAAACCGAGGATTCTCGCGAACCGTTCCGAGGATTCTCGCGCTAACAAGTCGCCGACCCTGTTCTCACCCACTTCTTTCTCGCCGCGGAAAGGGATAGGAAAGGTTTAGACTCTGGGTAGGTGTTTAGTCAAGGCTCAAGCAATATGCAAATTAGAATCTTCAAGTTTACTTAAAATGTTGTCTTTTATTAATATCTATTTGGTTGGAAAAGGGATTCTCGCCCTTCTTTTTCACAACTACTCTAGATCCCGGATCGCCGGGTTCCGTCACTACGTCTATAAGCCCCTCGTATTCCACCCGTATTTCGACCTCCCAGGTGGACAGCCCCGGCGAGGGTCCTATAGGGCACGCGGATCCCACCGACCGAGAGTAAAGAACGCTCCTATCGGGCCTAGCGGGTCATAGGACCTTTCAACGCACGAGCGATGCGGATTATAGTCAAGGCAATAGGGAAAGTCTCGTCTCTCTCGCCTCGACGGATCTTTGATGAGTTTCGCTTGAGCGAATGACGGTTTTTGACTTTCGGTAATGTCCGAGAGAATAATAGGCATGGGTCGGGCGGTAAAAAGCCGGATGACACAAAGGTCACATTGAACTTCGTTGCATACGCAAAGGCGTGAGTCCAATCGAAGTCAATGCCGGCCAAGATCTTGCCAATTTTTCCTTGTCGGAATTTTGCAGAGCTTCGCTTGAGCGAAAGATCTTTTGATTTTTGGCAAAGACTCGGTCTTGACTCTTACGCATTCCGTGCGGGTCAAGGTCAATAGTCAATGCCTGAGTCAAGATCCCACCGATTTTTCCTTGTCGGAATTTCGCGTAATTTCGCTTGAGCGAAAATCTTGGCTTCCGTTATGAGCTAAGGCTTGACCTTTACGTGGGTATGCAACCGGGCTATATGACACGGACTAGACCAAAAACCAACCAAAAAGTCACGGTTTTTTGAAACGTGTGACACCTGACCGTGCATTGGTCGACACCGGCCGCCATGGGAGGTTGGGATGATTCCGTGCGCGCCCGGGAGCATCGTAAGGCCGTCCGTGATCGCACTGGAACCACCCTGCTCAAGGACGTGCGTGCAAAAGTGTACAGATATATATGTGCGCGTAGTGTGCGGTCTCCTAAAAATGTTCCTTTTTGAGTTAAAACAGAGATTTTCATAAATGTGTTTTAAAGGAATGATTTTCGGGACGGGGAAAATGCAACACATAAGCACGTAAATTTTCTCGGGAGCCCTGGGGCCATGGAGCCGAATAGCCCCAAGCCGCTAGGACCGCCAGACAACCATGATTTTTCCCGGTGGAATTGCCACCGAGGTCGCCCTGGCCGAATCCAATGAGGATTGAGCCGTACGACCGCATGGATCAATTTTCCAGTTCCACTCCTTTTGCTATTTTTCGAGTTGTTTCCCGTTTAAAGTATGCACAGATTCCAAGACGCAAATGATGCAATGCATGGTAAAGAAAGCAAGCACGATTAATGAAATCGGCGATGGGAGTCTAACCCGCTTCAAAGGGAAAAGCTTTCTTCTATTTTTTTCAAAATTGTTTTTCGAAAAGGGATACTGGTACGTGGATTGTTAAACCACCGGTTATCCCAACTCCCACATCGTGGAGTGTACAGAAGGGTAAGTGGTTTCCACCTATATACCGAGTATCGATTTTTGTTTTGAAAATAAAAGCTTTTCTCCTTTGGGATATCCCCAAATGGAGTCGCCAAACTGTGAATGTGGTGCCCAAATTTTGTGTTGGATTCACGCGAGTTTGAAGACATCCGAGTTATTTGAAAACCGGAGTCGCCACGCCATTTTGATTACCTCAAAACTTTGAAAAAGGTTTTTACTGGGTTCTGAGGTTAAGTTACCCTCGGGAAGAACGTTTGGCGTTCACCCAAAGTGCTCACGGAGCAAGTCTCCCAAGATTTCATTAATCGTGCTTGCTTGCGTGCTTTCTTGTGTGCATGTGTTTGAAAATAAGGGGGGAATGTCCCAAGTTGTCTTCCTGACGTACAAACCATTTGTTGGTTGTCGCCGGATTCCTTGGAATTTTATGTATTTGGGATTATGATCCCGTCCTCATCTTATGACTTGTGATCATCGCATTTTAAACCTCGGGACCCTCGGGACTTGCGTGATCGAGAGAATGACTCTCTTTTGGTCAAAGATGAGGTTCTTTAGAAAAGGAGGGTCCTTAGCCCATCAATCCTACGCTTTAAGACGGTCGAGCTCGTATAGAGGCTTCATACTCTTTCTTAAGCGATAATCGGAGATATAGGGTTCAAGGTATCCCTTTCTAAAGAAATATGGAACCTTTAATGGAAGGAACGATGTAAAGATAGGATCTTTTACACCGGTCCGTTCCAAGGTTGGGGGAAAGGGGGAATGCATGATGAAAAATGACACTTTAATTGAAAAGATGACATTTTTGGGTTGCAAATGATGCACTTAGTTTAAAGAAATAATCTTTATTGCAAATGATGCATAAAGATTTGATTTTTATGCAAATGATGCATTTTTGTTGAAGAAATTGGCATTCATTATGCAAATGATGCATAAAGATTGCATTTTGAAAAGCATATGATGCTAGTTTATGGTAAAGACATGATCTTTAAAGCAAATGATGCTTGAACAAGGGGTTTTGAATGCAAAGGATGCATTTTTATTGAAAAGATTGAGTTTTTATATGCAAATGATGCATAAAAATGACATTTTATTTGAAAATGGGAGTTTTAGGTGCAAAAGGATGCACCTTTATGAAAAAGAATAAATTTTTATGACAAATGAGGTCTTAATGCATGCAAAAGGGAAAGGGGTGATAAAGATGTGATCTTTAACTATGAATGCCAAGTCCCAAGCAAGATATATGAATGCAATGAGCAAGTATATCAATTAAAAGCAAGGTTAGGGCGTGCGAGGTTACCAATTGCTTCCTTTGCTTCTTTGGTCGGAGCTAGGAGGAGAGATTGGTCTTGGATCTTCAAGGAGGAGGGAGGGAGCTTCTTGGCCTTCTTCTTCACCTTCTTGAGCCTTCACCAATATTCTTCACGTCTTGGGAGTGACTGAGTGTATTGCTATGGATTGTGTGTATTGTTGTTGTGTGTTGAAATGGGTAGAGGAGGGCTCTATTTATAGGCAGTCTGGATAAGGCTAATGAAGCCGTGCGGCCAGAGGCAGCGAGCTAATGCAGCCGTGCGGGCTTATCCATTGTGACTCAAAGATTCTAGAACCATGCAAGGTGGCATTATTCTAGAACCTTCTTCCTAATTAAGAAAAACGTGTTTTCTTAATTAGGAAGGCTTCCCTTCAGCCCTTAATTTAATTTGGGACTGCTCCAGACATTTCCTAACACTAGGAAGGTCCGGGAATTACCGGAAACTTACCGAAATTGCCGGAAATTTAACCTAAGGCATGAGCGATTTGGGTACTTACAGAAGCCCTCGGCAACGTCACTTGCAAGGCGAGTGGGGTTGTCGATAGAAAAGGATCCGATCTCGGCGAATGCCGAGACGGATTGGGTGACCAAGGTGGTCGAGTGGCCGAACCTTTTGGAAGGCTACCTACGTATCCCTGAGGAATCAAGCCAGCCGTAGTTCGGAATTAGGATCCGCCGGGGGAGGAAGAAGAGAAACCGGTCTCTTGCCGGGGAAATAGAAGAGAAAATGACCTAGGAGGTCAAGCAATTGATCCTACCGGGGATATGCTAGAAGTGACCAAGGTGGTCGGATATCCGAACTTTTATGAGGGGCCGCTTTATCACCGAGGAGTGACAAAGAAACAGTGGTGACCAAAGTGGTCGAATGGCTGAACCTTTATAAAAGGCTACCTACGTATCCCGGAGGAATCAAGCCTTGATCGTAGTTCAAGCATCACTAGATAGTTAGGAACGATGTCTAGGATTCTTGAGATTTTGACAATTAATGGAGGTCGTCACCGATTGAAACTAGAGCTGACGTCACTATCGAGTGGATAGAGGTAGCTAGAGTTTGGTGAACTTGAGCATACGTCTCAATCTCTTTCGAATCAGAGATATGGGTTGCCAAAGCTAGAATGATTTAAGCATACGTCACTATTCGGGATAGAGGTAGCTTAAGTTGAGAGAAACTTAAGCGTACGTCACTATTCTGGATAGAGGTAGCTTAAGTTGAGAGAAACTTAAGCGTACGCCACTATTCTAGATAGAGGTAGCTTAAGTTGAGAGAAACTTAGCATACGTCACTATTCTGGATAGAGGTAGCTTAAGTTGATAGAAACTTAGCATACGTCACTATTCTGGATAGAGGTAGCTTAAGTTGAGAGAAACTTAGCATACGTCACTATTCGGGATAGAGGTAGCTTAAGTTGAGAGAAACTTAAGCGTACGTCACTATTCTGGATAGAGGTAGGCTCAGTTTAGAGTTTTGACAATTCGGAGGTTGTCACCTAGCGTTATCCCGTTATAACGGAATTAACGGAGGCGACTGGGAATAGAGCTTGATTGCTAAAGAGATAAGGGATATTTTCTGAAAAAGATGTTATCTTGGTTAAAAGATAACGGAAGTTGCATGCCCAAATGGAAGGTCCAGGGGCAGGATTGTAATTTCGCCGTAGCGAATGAAGCCGCCCGGCATGAGATGGAGAAAAAGGAGCCGTACGGCTAGAGACCTGTTTTTTTCAGATTATTTAAAACAGGTTTGAACGGGCATTGGGCATTATTGCCGCCCAAGAACTGCCGAGGAAGAGAGAGAGAAAGGAGAGAATTTCTTCAAAATTCTTCAATTCCCTTTGCTTCTATCGATTGGAATGGATCCGGAGGGCAATCCCATACCGAGGCAAGCAAGAAGGAACATCTCCGCGGCTGCGAGAAGGAGGAGAAAGGAGCTCGTTCGGACGGAAAGAAAGTATGACTTTCTTACGCCTCCATCGGAGCTTTACCCGGGGAGAAGGGAGCATAAATCAACGAACCCGCGATCGGTTGGGGTAAGCATTCTCATTTTGCTCAAATCCGATGATTTTGCTTGAATTTTGAATGATTTAGGGCTTGACCCGAATTTTAGGAATTTTCTAGGATTTTTGAATGATTTTTTGAATGATTTTGAGATGCATGAACAACCTATGAGGCTAAGAATATGCAATGTGCAACTTATTTGATGAAAATTATGAGAATGACTCACTTTTTTCTCGCAAAATAAAGTAAGAATGAGAATTTTCAAAATATGAGACGGAGTTCTTGCCTTGTGCTAGAACTAGGTCAAAATTCTGATTTTCAATGAGAAAACATGATTTTGGAAGATGAAAATGATTCATGCATGCCATTTTTTGAAAGAATAATGCTTATGTGCAAAGAATTGTGAAAATTGTGATTTTGTGTTTTAGGAAAGCAATGGGACTTGACATGACGCGTTTCAAATGATGAAAGGCGCTTTTTTGATGCAAATAATGCTAGAAAAAACTTTTGTGAATGATTTTCTTTTGAAAACATGTGCATTTTTGTGAATATATGCATGCTTTTGAAAATGATGAAGGACTGACACTTCTTTTTTTTGTGCTCGTCTACAGGAGAACAAGTCTAGAGGACCATCGGAGATAGCGGTTAAGCTTGCGCAGGATGCCGGATTTTGAGAAGAATGGGGTGAACCCCAAGAATTTGGTGAGGGCTACCGTCCTGATGCGTTTGTAGAGGCCATCGGCAGGGGTGTTCACATCACCTCTAAGAGCAAGGGCTTGGTCCAGCCCTTTCGAGTTCCTCGTGGGATAGTACCCATAGCTTTCACCCGAGCCGGGAGAGCCGACAAAGTGACTCCTCGCCGACTTCACAGCCTATTATCGGCCTACGCTCACCTGGAGGCCCGTGACTTGGAGAGACCACATTACGCCGAGGAGTTCCAAAGCTTTGGTCGGGTTTGAGCCGATTCCCAAGGGGCCGGGGATGGAGACGCGGAACGCCGAGGTGGCAGCTCGTACTTGCATGCGTAACTTTGTCGCTAATGATGTGATCGCCAAGAACCGGCTAGAGCATTCATATGGCCGATGCTATCACCACTATCTTTGCTAATTCCGGGACGCCGGCCATGACTTGCCTCCTCGACTCTTTGGAGGATGTGGATGGGATAGGGACGGCCTCGGGGAGAGGCCGGATTGGCGGAGTTGTACTTCTCTGGACATGTACAATGGAACAAAGCCGCTTCCATGGATCGCTTCTCATTTGCCCTTGAGGTAGTCTCCTTTCTTTTTCTTTTCTCTTTTCCCCGTCTTGAGACTTTTATGAGAGAAAGAATGACCTTTTGATGTTTTGGACATGCAGCCTGGTTTTGCGAGGTGATCGGGTTCTTCCCTTGGAACCAGCAGAGTGATGTCACCATCTTCCCCGCTATGGTTCGCCGGAGGGGAGATGCGAGGGATAAATTCACGGGGAAGACCCGGATCACTTTCGACTACAAAATGGTGAGGCCACCATCACCGTGGACGGGCATGACGGAGTGGACTTCTACCCTTGGGGCAGGTATCCGGAGATCTTGGCTGGGAGATGCCATTGATGTGACGAGGCGCAGGAGGTGGCTCACCGGGCCGACATGTGATGTCATTTACTTGGGGGACCGCCGAGGCAAAGATGGCCATGTCCCTCCATCGGACGCCATTACTCCTCAGATCCTCCAAAGACGGATGCTACAGCCTGTGGATTGGCCAGAGGATGAGATAGCGAGGTACTGTGCAGTGCGTGGCTGCAGAGGAGTACTTTGACATGGACACCCCCTACGCCGTGTTTGTGGAGCAGCGCCCGAGGACGCCACGTAAGCTAGTGAAGCCGGGCGGTCACAGTGGATACGGGGAGGATGAGCCTATCGACTCCGCCGATCCCTCCCGCGCATCCGTCCTACGTGGTCCATGGAGTGCCGAGGAGGATGAGGATACTCCGTCCCCGATGCTAGGGAGCCCCAAGACACCTTGCCGCCCGATAGCACCGTGAGTATACTTTTAGGGTCTTATTCCCTTTTAGCTTTCGCATTTTCTCGCTTTTGCAATTTTCTCGAGATTTTTCCGAGATTTTTCGAGATTTTCTTCTTTTTCTCAGTTCCACTCGCACTTACGATAGGCCGGTCAAAGTGCACAGGGCTGGAAGGACATGTGCCTGCCTTCTTCGAGGAAGCCGGCTCGCGCTTCGAAGGCGGCAATGGATGCACAGGAGCCTCGGGCGCAAGAGACGGCACGTCGGGGCACAGCGCCTACCTCATCGGCCTCTGAGTACTCTTCCAAAGGCCATGCCTCGGGGCGGGGACCCAACGCCGACATTCTCGGGAGCAACTGGCCGAGTACGGGCACGATAATGTCCATTTGTCCGACGTGAGCGACTGTGAGGACTTGATGAGGGAGGCTAGCATCTATGAGCTGAGTAGCGATGAGGAGGAAGAAGAATCAGAGGCCTAGGAGGTCTCTAGAATAGATTTGGAACAAAAACAAACAATGAACAATTTTTATGCACACCTTGTTTATTTTTTGCTTTATTTGGGCGCCGATGGGGCAAAAACATTGTATTTACATTTTATTTACTTTTCTAATTTATGCTTTTTCAATTTGCATATTATCTGAGCCTTGGGGCGACTTTTTTGCTTGGAATTGAGGCTGAAACTGGGTCAAAATGATTTATAATGGTATATAAATGCTTGAATGGCTTCTGGATATGTTTTTGTACAGGTTTTGGTTGAAAAAGTGGGGTGAAAACTCCCTTGGGCAGCAACTTTGGTTGCTGCAGAATTTTTTTCCGCAGAGGGCTAATGTAGCCGTGCGGCATGGCCTTGAGGGAAAATGAAGCCGTGCGGCTTGCGCCTGTCTCGAGCCGGTTATTTTCTCGAATAAAAGCAAGGCTTGGCCATTTCATTTCATTTTCACTCTAGACTTGTCCCAATTGTTCCAGCAGCATATTTTGGACCTAAAAGCACCATCTTTGATCACTTTGCGATGGAGAAGCCCGTCGATTGCAAAGGGGGAAGCGAGACCATTTTCTATCCGGTCTTCAATCTTGGGCGAGACATAACTTCCAAAATCACAAGGGACCGCTTGATTCTTCCTTCAAGATCAAGTCTTTATGGCATTTGAGGGATCTCCCGCCCGATTGGGACCTCGTTGAGAGCCGCAAAGAAAGTTCGGGACGTCCGGAGACATGTTTATCGCTTCTCTTACAACGAAATTGTCCCAACGCACGAAGACTTCGTGAGCCTTGATTGGGGGTCCCGAGACCGAGGCTATATCTATTCCGCTGACGGAGACGTGCCGGTGACGGTAAAGCTTGCATCTTTTCTCGCGTATTCCTTTGGGAGAGGCCGAGAGGATGATGGTAGCCCTGATAGGATTGACCTTTCGATATCCCGCAGGTTTGGGTCTCCAGATATGGCCGCGACCACGGTGGCTATGGATGCTTTCATTCTCTCGCGTATTCTCTCGTTTTGTTCACCGCCGAGTCCGTGGGGATCTGTCATAGTGGCCTCTTGGACATGGTCGAGATCGCAGTGGCTGGGAAGGATATTGTCCCGCCGGTTTTGGGGGAGACATTTCATGGGATCGACAGATGGCTCGGGAGACCATTTCATGAGGTCCGGAGTCCGGCCATGTTGACTTTGTGGTCTGCAGGAGAGGCTCGGGCTTTGCTCGGGGCTTTGCCGACTCGTGCCCTTGGGTGATTTCTGAGAGGTGCGCCTAGGCAACAGAACAGTGGTAGCCGGGAGCCGATGATGGCTAGGCTATCCACTTCGACATCCGTTGGTGGATACCACATTGGAGGCTGCGCATCAGAGGATATTTCAGGAGTCTTATGTTGTGAGGGTTCCGTGATTCTCGCCGGTCATCCTTCTATATACCCCGCTTGGTATCCAGCAGCTGGGGCTTTACAGAGCCATTGAGTGATCGGGAGGACATCCGGACCATGGAGGTGGTGTCATTGGACATGAGGGATCCAAACAGCCTTCTCTTTCTTCTCGAGGGCTTGGACATATGCCGCTTTCCCACCTGTGGCTATCTTCAGGAGCAGAAGAGCACCATCTTGACCACCGTCTACTTGGACCGGTACGAGAGGGAGACGGGAGCGACTGTGTTATCTTGGGAGGAGAGACGTCGAGCTTTATTGGGAGCCGACCGCGACTCGAGTAGGACTCGAGGAGACCGAGGCTAAGGCGAGTTGCCATAACCGCCAGTGACTTGGTCCGAGATATGGAGGCTCGGTACAAGAGGTTGTCCGAGGTCGCTCCTTCGACCGAGGCTCGCAGGAGGAGGTGCGGACTCGTGCTCTGGACAGAGAGAGCACTCATTGACATGGGGTTGGTAGAGGCTCCAGTGAGGATACCAGAGGTCGGGATGAGGGATACCGACATTATTGAGAAGAAAAGGAAGAAGACTCGACGAGGCCGAGGAAAAGGGAAGAAGACCAAAGAAGACTCAGTGAATGACGACTGACAGATCTTTTCTTAGGATTCCCTTATTGCCATTTTGCAAACACATTAGTTTATTTAGGCATTTTATTGTATTTTAGATCTTTTAGCAAAGTTAGCAGAGTCAAGAGGTAGACCGTGCTTGAACTCATCAAGAAGTTTTTAACTTGTAATGAACAAGAAATATTATTTTAGAAATTAGTCAAGACACATTTCATGGAAATTCAAATGTCTTCTTTTCTTTTTTTTTTATTGATCAGGACATATTTCATGGAAACTTAGTCGTCTTTTTTATTGTTTAGACCGAACCATATATGGCTGCCTACGTTCCCCTTTTACAAGAAAGGCTAAGGGGCTCAGGTCTACGTAGTTCATTCCGGTGAACTAATTTTTTCGTGTGCACTCGTTTTTTGCCTAGACCGCCCTTTTTGGGGTTTTCACTTAGCCGGGCATTACTCTTTTTGCACTAAGATTTTTTTTTTTTTTTTTTTTTTTTTTTTTTATATGTGCAACCCCGTCTTTGCCTAGACCGCCCTTTTTGGGGTTTTCAAATTTAGCCGGGTATTACTCTTTTGCACTTTTTTTTTTTTTTTTTTTTTTTTTTTTTTATTAGACATAGTATCTTCTGAGTTTATCACCGTTGATCGGGTGGACAAAGGGATTGCCATCCAAGTCTCGCAAGCTTCATGGCTCCTCCCGATAATATCTTCTCGCACCACATAAGGGCCGATCCAAACGGGTTCCCATTTTCCTGTGGGGTGTCTCTCGGTAGGGGCTTTACTTTCAAAGACTAAGTCACCTTCTTTGATGTCTCCGGCCTTGACCTTTTATCAAACGCCCGCCATTCGCTCTCGGTAGGCTCCTGTGTTCCATGGCTTTTAGCCTTCTCTCGTCAAGGTGGCTAACTCATCATGCCGGCCGCGCAACCATTCTACTTCATTGACACTCAAGTTTTCCAGAGGACCCTTAATGACGGATTTCCAACTCCACCGGTAACACCGCTTCCATCCCGTAAGTTAGGGCAAAAGGAGTTTCTCCCGTGGCCGTTCCGACAGACGCTCAGAGCCCTGCAGTGCTAGGTGCAGCTTTTCGGGCCAATCACGACCACGGTGGCCATCTTCCTGATGATCCGCTCGAGTGTCTTATTAGCAGCCTTCCACGCCTCCATTGGTCCGAGGTCCGTACGGGGACGACTTGTGGCGAGTAACTCACCTTCGACAGCTAGCCTATCGCAGCCTCCTTCGAAGTGTGACCCATTATCGAAATGATCTCGTTGGGCACCCCATATCCGCACATTATGTTTTCTTTGATGAACCGGGCCACTTTTCCGGAAGTGAGGACCTTGTAGGACTTGGCCTCTACCCACTGGGTGAAGTAGTCGATGGCTACCAACACGAACTCGTGCCCATTGCTTCCGTCGGGGTTATTTTCCCTATCACGTCAATGCCCCAAGTTGCAAACGGCCAAGGAGTCACATGCAAGACAGTCATGAGGTGGGAGATGGTTGAGGTTGGCAAACCGCCGGCATTTGTCGCAGTTCGGACGCTGTCGAACGCAGCCTCGTCTCCACGGAGATCCAAGAGTATCCCATTCTCGAGGATCACTTGCATCGTGGCTCGGCATTCATGTGAGGACCGCAAGGACCATTGTGGACTTCGGTCATCAACTCTCCGGCTCTTTCTTGAGTGACACATAAGAGGAGTGGTCCTTGATAGCGTTTCTTGTACAATGTTGCCTCCTAGAATGACATAATGGGAGGCCAACCTTTTCGTGGCTCGCAAGCTTTTGGCTCGACACCTTCTTTTGGTCTACCTTCTCGTCTCTCCAAAGCCGACTCTCCGTCTTTCGAGGAATTGGTAACTGATTGTACCAAGGTTCCTTTATGGGCTCGGGTCCTGTGTCCACTTCACAAATGAAGGTCAGGGGCTTATCTTCTACCCACTCGAAGGGCTTTATGGCTTTTCCCTCGGGGATCTCTACCAATGAGGCTAGAGTAGCTAGGGCATCTCGCGAATCCGTTTCTTTTCCTGGCAAGTAGTGGAAAGTCACTTCTCCGAACCGTCCAAATCAACTCCTCCATATGGGCATGATACCGTTGCAGATTAGGGTCCACAGCCTTCCACTTGTTGGAGACTTGGTTGATGATCAGGCCGAGTCTCCGTAAACTTCGAGCTCCTTGACATTTCTTTCTAAGGCAGCCTCCAAACCAAAGCAATGCGTGCTTCATACTCGGCGACATTGTTCGTGGCAGGAAAGTTCAACTTGAGGGCTATGGGGGTATGCTCATCTTTCGGATCGACCAATAGCATTCCTACACCATTTCCTCTTTTGTTAGCGGCTCCGCCAAAGAACAATTGCCATCTATTCTCGTGCTCAACCGCAAAGATCCCTTCATCTCGGGAATTGGGGTTCGTGCCCTCTCGTCTTCATTATCGGGAACTTCGCCAGTGATCTCGACAATGCTTGACCTCGATGGCCTTTCTCGGTCACATAGTTGATGTCGTATTCTCGCCAAGAAGAAGGACCACTTCGCTAAACGCATCGAGAGGGAAGGCTTGTCAAAGATGTACTTGATGGGGTCCATTTTCGAGACCAAATTCACAGGGTGGGCTTGCATATAATGCTTCAATTTGCCGACTACCTGCACTCTGCCGCATGTGTCTTTTCACATGCCGAGTAATTGAGCTCACTCCCGTAGCTTCCTACCGACAAAGTAAATGGCGTTTTCTACCCGAGAGTCTTTCTTTTCCCGAGCAAGCATAGCCCCAACCGCCGTGTTCTGTGATAGTGAGATAGAGCAGAAGAGGCTTCTGTCTATGTGGGGGCATAGTAATGGGGATGTACTAAGTATGCCTTGACTCTGGTCAAAGGCATCTTGGCATTCTTCGGTCCATTCTCAGTGTCCACATTCT
>JAFEMH010006885.1:0-109563 GCA_022495995.1 Adenophora triphylla var. japonica | reverse complement strand
CTCTCCTACCTTCCAACCCATTAATCCCTCTCATCCAAACCCAATTCTCTACCTACACCAATTGGAACCCTTGGACTGTAGCCGTGAGATCTACAACGAAGACTAAAGGATTCTATATCTCGATCAGGATATAGAATTCGTGGAATCAACAAGGGTAACAATTCCCTAACCCTCTCTCTCTGCCTGACTCCTGTAATTCCTTGCAATTTTATAGTTCTGATTTGTTTGGATTCAGTAATCAGATCCTAGTTATCTCGACTACTTAATCCCACCGCACTCTCGCCGTTTAACTCTGCACAGATTTGTGTAATTGAGCTTCCATATTGATTGACGGTCAATTTGGTGTTCGGAGCTCCCTGGCGGGGTGTGGATCTACCCATATCCACACCGCGGGTCCATTTGATGTTGTTCATGCTTTTCGCTCATAATTCAAATTTTGTTAATTAGATCCTTCGTATAGCTTCTCGTTAATTTCTGAGTTCATATTGTGAGGTTTCTGCAGAAGGCTCATATGTGTGTCACGCTGACACCTTCGTCCCCTAAGTGATCCTGTGTCACGCGTGACATGTGGAAACATCGGGTAAATGATGTGTCATGCGACACACATGACCCATCTGCAGTGACTCTTTTCCTTTGTAATCTGTTCTAAGTTTGTTTGTATCGTGTGGATGTGGCCTCCCTAAATAATGGGCTCACAATATGTAATTTCTCGTTTCATAATTAATAAGATGCATTTTATCACATTTCGTTTATTATCAATATTTGCACACACTTTGGATTTACTTGGATGTGTTTGATTGAAAGACTCGTCTATGGACGAGGCGTGTTGGGTGAACTCTCGGTTCTTCCCAACACGTAACCTGACCCCCGAACTCATGTTTTCTCTCTAAAACAAAGGTTTTCAATGTTTCCTCTTAAAACGGCGTGGCGACTCCTACTTTTTCCTAATTTTGGGCGCGAGCGCGCACATTTTCACACGCCAACATCCCCATCCGCGCGGACAGGAAAGAGACTCGCCCGTCCGCGCGGACATCATTGAAACCTAAATTCAGCCTATAAATAAAATCATTCTCTCTCAGTTTAGAGGATCCTTCTTTTCGAACCCTACTGTGATATTAACGAAAATCCCAGAAAACAGCCTAACACTCACCCAAAAACACTCATCAAAACACAAAATCCATACACAAATCTTGATATATTCAAGCCCCAAACACAAATCCAAGTAAGATAGGGTACAACCATTGGTAAACCCTCCTTCTCCTTACCTTAATCTCTCTCATCCATGCATACATCTCACATTTAAAAAGATGTAACTCATTCCTTTACTTGTTGTTCATCTCTTGTCCTAGATCCAAGAGGATCTCCATGGAGTTCATCTCCATGGATGATTCTCTACAAGGATCCACATCTGAAATTACCCGGATTCGCGCGAGCGAAGGCGGTTGTCTTTCGCGGGGGGTTGGTATCTGAGACCTCGCTTCATGGGAAGGAAAAAATGAGGAGTCGCCACGCGGTTTTTGTATTTTGAGCCCAAACGTTGAGAAACGGCTATTGGAAATGGTGTCGTTTTTATTGGTAGCAAAAACTTAGGAAAAGGCTTTTGAAAACGGGGATCATTTTTATTGGCAGCAAAAACGAGTAAAAAGCTTTTTGTACCGTAGATTGTTAGGTTCGGAGGTCAAGTTACGTTTCGGTAGAGTATGACGAGATCGCCCGAAATGCCTCGCATGACGAGTCTTTCTACCTTTCTTGCAATCGTGTGTGTGTGTCTGTGTGTTTTTTGAAATGGGGGCTTGAATGACAAGCTTAATCTTGGTTTGAGTGACAAACGTTGATTAGGTGACTTTGTTTGAAAAGACGAGCGTTTGAATGACAAACGCTCGGTTTTGAGTTTGAAATGAGCATTGCGTGGCAAACGTCGATTTTGAGTTCAAAAGGAGTTCGAAGGTCGAACACCGGTTTTTTGAACCGGGAATGTCATTGTTAACGATTTTTACGGGAAAAACGTATTAAATGATTTTAAGTGTCAAATGGCGGCTTTTAGTTTGAAGATGAGCATTCGGAGGCCGAACGTCATTTCGCTGCGTTTTGAAAAGAGAGTTCGATTTTGACGAACTCCGGTTTTGAACCGGGCATTACATTGTTAACGATTTTTACTGAAAATGCGTATTAAATGATATGCGATCAACGAATCGGGTTGCGACTGACTCTTGAAAAGTAAATACTATCACGATCCAAACGGGTCGAACTTTGAAAATGACAGTATTTAAAGTGCGGTATCAACGGAATCAAACACTCCGGATTCGTAAATGACGATCAACGAGGCCAAACGGCTCGGATTTGTAAATGACGATCAACGAGGCCAAACGGCTCGGATTTGTAAATGACAGAAATTAAAATGACGATCGACTGACGATCGATCCGAATTGGTAAATGACAATAAAGTAAACGAAACGGGGTCGGAACGCCGCTTTTAACTCGTGATTACTTCTCTTACGGAAAGAGAAGAGGATCGAGGGGCTAAAACGCATCGGACCCCGTTAGACGGAGGCGTCTACATTTTCAATAACGACGTTCGAAACGGGCCGTAGCGACCGGCGCTGTAAACCGAGATGGAACGAGATTTAGAGAGAGAGGATTTTAAACATATGGCTGTGGTTGACTCTTTGCGTCTGGGAGGTGTGTACTGGACACGGAAAGTGATTTGAAAGGTTGTTTCAAGTAGTAAGGTGCGTATTTGACTCGAAATACGAAGGTTTCACGCGAATCGAGACGTAAACGGAAGCTCCTGGAAGGGTGGAAACCGGCCGTGGGGTGTGGTGAATTTTTGGTGTTAAAATCCTTTTCGCTTTCGACAACAACTTCTATTTATAGGGTGAAAATTGCGAGGAGTCCGGACGGACTTGACCGAATCCAGGGGGTTTTTGGGTATTTTGGAAACTGGGACTTGCTAGCAATTTCAGAAAAGTGCACAGGAGTCCCACGACTTTGACTCGTATACCGTGGGTATTTTAGTCTTTTCCCTTTGAATTTGATTGAAGGGTGACTAGAGGGAGGTGGCATGCGTGCAAGTTGTCCCCGTGAGTCACCACCATGTGGATTTTGTCCCCTGTCCCTGGCTTTGTCCGTTTTTTAAAATAACAAATCCGGAAAATGTCCAAACGCCCCCGAAAGTGCCGAAAAATGCGTTTTTCTGTGTGGAAAGTCATACTTTTACGTGAGATGACACGTGTTAAGTACGGTTCGACGTCGGGATGCACGGGCGCTCCCGGACATCTCGTTGGCATGGCAACGGGAGTTTAACGAGTTCCGGCTAACTCCGGGAGCGGGCCGCTTAACGGATTTCGGTTAACTTTCCGACTGATTTGGACGATCCGGGATTTTGGGTACTTACGCTTAGCTCCTCGCCGACGCCTCCTCCGAAGGAGGTGGGGTCGTTGAAAAAGATAAGGATCCAAATCGGGATGCCTTACTTTGAAAGAGACCTGGGCGGTCAGCTGGCTGGACCCTTAGCGAAAAGGATTCCTACGTATCCCGAGCGGGAATCAAGCCGATCGTAGTTCGAAAGGGGGCAAGGGCCGCGCATGGGGACCTTGACCTGAGCGAGACTGTTAGGAGGCGTCTAAACCTGGATGAGACCATTCGCGAGGTACCTGTACCTGAATGGAGACTGTTGGGAGGCGTCTGAACCTGGGACTTCTGAAACCTTCGAGGGCGTGTGGCGCCTCAAACCGGAGTTGCGATGCTGACGAGGGCGTTCGTGCCTTGGGTGCTGGGCTTATTGCTGTTGCCAGGTTTATCCTGCTGGGGATGAGCGTTCGGGCTTACCTTGATGGCCGAAGAGGGATTGTTGTGCGGGCTTATTGCAGCTGCCGCTGAGGTGGAATGGTCGGGCTTACGACTGGCGGCCGGGGAGATGAATGTTCACTTGCTGAAGTGAAAAGGTGTTCGGGCTTACGAGGATGGCCGAAGAGGGATTGTTGCAAGGCGTTCGTGCCTTGGGGTTCGGGCTTATTGCTGTTGCCGAGAAGACGAACAGGGAAGGTCTCGATAGAAGAGTGGAGGTCGGACCGCGAAGGTCAGGATTAACTGTTTGAGATGGGACCGTGAAAGGTCGAGATGGGGGATTGAAATCGGACCGTGAAAGGTCGCAATTGAGGGTTGGAATCGGACCGTGAAAGGTCGCGATTGAGAATTGGAATCGGACCGTGAAAGGTCGCGATTGAGAATTGGAATCGGACCGTGAAAGGTCGCGATTGAGAATTGAGATCGGACCGTGAAAGGTCGCGATTGAGAATTGAGATCGGACCGTGAAAGGTCGCTATTGAGAATTGAGATCGGACCGTGAAAGGTCGCGATTGAGAATTGAAATCGGACCGTGAAAGGTCGCGATTGAGACTTGGGATCGGACCGTGAAAGGTCGCGATTGAGGATTTGAAATCGGAACGTGAAAGGTCGCGATTGAGGATTGGAATCGGATCGTGAAAGGTCGTGATTGAGACTTGAAATCGGACCGTGAAAGGTCGCGATTGAGAATTGAAATCGGACCGTGAAAGGTCGCGATTGAGACTTGAAATCGGACCGTGAAAGGTCGCGATTGAGAATTGAGATCGGACCGTGAAAGGTCGCGATTGAGACTTGAAATCGGACCGTGAAAGGTCGCGATTGAGGATGTAATTGATGGTGAAAACCATTAGGAATTTTAACGTCTGGAGACGAGCGTTAGTGAAAACTAACTGGGAATTTAACGTCTGGGGATGGGGGGTTAGAAATGTCTAACTGGGGAAATTTTACACTTTTTGGGGGCCAAAAATGGTAAAATTGAAACTGCGAAAAACTGAGGGGCCAAAGTGGCAAAAAAATTTCTGGTGCAGTAAGAGTCCGGCCGGACTTTTACTGAATCTGGCAATGTCCTTTTCAGCGCCGAGGCCGAGGAAGGGAAGGGTCATTTTCTTCCATTGTTGCCGGCGAGAGAGGAGAGAAAAGAGAGAAAAATCCAACCCAAATTGCAAGGTTTGCTCGAATTTGTGAAGGAAATTTGCTATGGAAGGTGAAGGAGGACCAATGGCTCGCCACGGAAGGACCGATGACGAAAGAACTCGATTGGTTCGGACCATTCGAACCATTGTGCATCCATTGAATCCGGCGGAGTTTTATCCGGCGAGGGATAGACACAACTCCAAGGATGGGATCAAGAGACAAGTAAGCTTCCTACAAATTCCATTAATTTTAAGAATGTGCATTCTTTAAATGTTAGAAATTTGTTTAGGAATGAACTTAGGGATTTTGGTGCTTGAATTGGGGCTTTTGACTTTGCCATGAATTGTTGTCGAAATTGACTAGGATGTAGTTCAATTGACACTATGGGTGGATGACATAAAAATTTTGGTTGCAAAATTCCATGTCTAGATGCATTTTCCAAAATTAAAGTAGCTTTAATTCGGGACGGAGTAAATTTTCGAAATGTTCGAAAGAGATTTGAAAGTTCCGAATTCGTCGGAGTTTTCGAAATGATTTGAAAGTTCCGGATTCGACGGAGTTTTCGAAAGATTTTGAAAGTTCCGGATTCGACGGAGTTTTCGAAATGATTTTGAAAGTTCCGGATTCGACGGAGTTTTCGAAAGATTTTGAAAGTTCCGGATTCGACGGAGTTTTCGAAATGCTTTGAAAGTTCCGGATTTGACGGAGTTTTCGAAATGTTTTGAAAGTTCCGGATTCGACGGAGTTTTCGAAATGTTTTGAAAGTTCCGGATTCGAAGATTTTTCGAAATGATGGGAATATACGTAGGAAATGAATGAGAACCGTATCTGCATTGCATCCTTTTGACATGCGTTGGTGCATTCTGTTGACGTTGCTTCTGTGCTGTTTGTCTCATAGGGACGTGGATGGTTAATACCCATAACCGTAAGAGTCGGGTGCCTTTGAGGCGGTGCGAGCATTGTGGGACATTATCCCTGACGTGGCTCGAGAGGGAGAGAGGAGTCCGCGGCACCGGTGCTTGACTCCGGCCGGGCCGGGTTTATCAAGCTGTGGCCGCGATGATACCGATACGCCGAGGGCCAGTCTATGTATGTTGCTTTGAGCGAGTATTGGTGGGATACGACCCACACTTTCCATTTCGTATGGGGAGGCGACTGACTCCCACGGATTTTGCCGCTATCACCGGGTTGCCGACTCTATGGCAACACGCCGGTGTGGGTTGACGGTTACACCCCTGGAGCGCTTGTCTCGGGGTCAGCCGGGTTTTGACATTACCGATGCTGTGGGCTTAGGCATCTCGGTACATGTGCCGATGGGAGAGGCATCTCGGAGGCGGGTGTCGCCGATTATCCGGCCGGGTCCTCGAGGATGACCGCGGAGCGCCCGGCTCGAGGGTTCCTTTGGTTTGCGCCGTCGCCTACTTTATTCCCGACTTCCGACACGTCCCGTCACTTCCCTTTGCTCGGCCGCCGATAGACTTGGGATGCCGTGAGGGGGCTCGCGTGGGGGAGGCCGGATCGGCCGAGCTCTATCATTCCCTCGGACAGTTCTCGCGGGGAGAGGAGCACTCTTTAGCCGCTTCACGCCCGTATCGGGATGTAAGTTTACGTACTTTTTCTCTTCCTTGCCTCTTTTATGTACTCGTATGTATCCGCTTTGTAGCCGACATAACTTTCCATTCTCTCGCATCTCCGGTGCATGAGGTGTTCAAATCCGCAGGATTGGGACATCAAGGAGCCGTACCGACTCCTCGTTCCCCGCCATGCCGGTTTGGCGTAAGAAGGCGAAGAGGGCGGTTTCTTCGAGAGTTGGCACTCGGGTGTCTTACGAGGAGGTGTCTCGTGCACCGAACCGGGAGTTCTCTCGAGAGGATCCGCTTGACTTGGTGGAGTAGGTTCGATGCCGTCGCTGCTCGCATTGCTAGCGAGACTACACGGCGGAGGAAGCTCCTAGTGGGACTTCACTGCGACGCCATGTATCTGGGGGAGAGGGTGACTCGTCAAGATAGGCCGGGGTCCCTTCCTTTCGTGCCGTGGATCCTCCGGATGTACATGCAAAGCATCCCCTGGAGATGCCGATAGATGAGCCGGAGGGGTACATACAGTGGCATGTATTACACCGAGTACATCATAGCGGGGGCCGCCACGATGTTTTCGAGGATGAGGCCGAGGAGCCCACAGTGCAAAGATAGAAAGTGGCGAGGTCCCCGGAGGTCCTCGAGATTTTCCTGGTCCCGCGAGCCAGGGCCGGCGTACGAGGGGCCGGATGGTTCGCGCAGGCGACTTGTGATCCCGCTCCGCCGAGCCGAGACCACGATACTGGCGGACCCCAATGCTTCGGTGAGCACCTTTTTTGATTTTCTCGCATTTGATAGTAGTATTCTGCAAAATGTTGCATCCGGCATTTCTCTCGCTTGTCTTTGACGACTTTCCCGGTTCGCAGTGTCCGGCCGTACGTACAATGACGCCACGAGGCCGGGTGGATGGGTGGTCCGCCTACGCTAGGAGGCTCGTGGAGTTCATGCGGTGCGCCTCCCGCAGGAGCGTGGATGTCCGTGATCGGGGCCGCCTAGGCCGAGAGATTCGCCTCGCTCCCACACTCGGCGGGGAGGACTTTACACAGGGTTCGCGCTCGCGGCGGAACGGGCCGGATTTGGGAGCTCCTTCTTCTCGCGCACTCTGGGCGCGAGAGGGGGAGTCCTCGAGTTCGCGCACTCCGAGGAGGCCTTTCGCCTATTCCCTACCGGGAGGAATTTGGCGAGTTCCTCGTTGCGACGGATCCGGCAATGCACTGAGCAAGACGTCAAGTGCACGGATGACGAGCAGACTCGAGTAGTCCCTTTTTTACCGTTTCTTTCTTACCGCTTTGTTTAGACAAAATGCATGTATTTGTCAGAACAAATTTGATTTAAACCGTATTTGCAAAAAGTGCGCCCGGGGCGGAACTCGTATTTCGCATATTTATTCTCGTGATCACCTTCGTTATTTTTGGCAAATAAGGAAGTAGGTTAATCAAAAATAAATAAAATGAGAAATGCATTAAAAATTGAACGGGTCAAAAATTAAGCATGCATGCACTAATTATTAATTATTTGCACTGTTGGACGAGCCCGGGGCGGAAGTGGATACTCGATATTTGTTGAATGAAACCATGGGCAAAAGCACGTTGCATTTCTTAAAGGTGAACAGGAGTTGCTTGGAAATGTTTCCAATTTAGGGGCAACTGGCCGCAGAGTTGACCAAGTCAACTCAGTAGGAGTCCGGCCGGACTTGGAATGAATTTCCAGATTCTTTAAATTGCGCTTCACTTTGCAATTGTTTAAGAAACCGCACATAGTTTTTGATCATTCCGCTGAATTCTCTCAAACTTCCAAGGTTCCTTTCATTTTTCATGGCTCCCTTTCCCAAGTTATCGCCTCTGATGCAAGAGCGATATTTGGACAACTTTCAGGGCCGTGGGTACGGAACCACACGAGTGCGTAACAAAAGGTTTTTCGAAGGTCAGCATTTGGGATTAAATCTGTTTCGGGGCTTTGAAGGAGCTCATGCGCGCATTGGGATCTTTCGAGAGCCGCGTCTCTGGTTCCGGGATGTACGGAGGAATGTGTACACTTTTCGTACAACGAAGTCACTCCTACGTTTGAAGATTTCCGGCCATTCTCGGGAGGACTCTGAGACGGAACAACTAGTTCTTCCATAGCCGGTGGCATGGCCACCGTTGAGAAGCTAGTGTCTTTGTTTGGTATCTACTGGAGAAGCATACGGATGCCGATACAGATACCGATTATGTTGACATTTCTGACCGCCCGAAAGATTTGCCGGAGCCGAGGGAGCGTCTTTTCGTGGGACGCGTTTGCCTCGTGCGTGATTGCTACTCGTTCACATTCACGTCTCTGGGTGTGTGCCATCACAGTGTCCCGGACCCGGTGAGGCAAAGCCGGAGTGGGGGAGACATCGTGCCGGTCTTGGGCGAGACGTTCCGGGCATAGGTCGGATGGCGACCTTAGCCGATACATGTGGGGAGGAGTCCCGCTATGCTTACCATGTGGTTGAGGGAGAGGTTGCGCATGATGCCGGAGGTGCCAATGTCCCGTGACGCTTGGTCCTTCTCTCGACGTCCTCTCGGTGATAGGGGGATCAGCCGAGCCGGAACTCGGATGGCCGACTTTGCACGCATCACTTGCGATGGCGGGTTCCCCATTGGAAGTTACAGACTTGTAGCTCCGTTCAGAGGGTCCGCTGGGTCGCCGCAGTGCCGGGGTTGTCTCGCACGTCTTTCTATATTCCATCATTAGTTCTCTGACAAGACGGGCCGGAGCAGTGTGCCACCGATCGATCTCGAGTTATGCCGCTACCTTTGAGGTGGGATCTCGCGGATGGAAGATCCTTCGACGCTATTGCTGATCACCCGCGGTGGCAATACACGTCCTTTCCCGCTGTGGTTCTCTTTCACCTGGAGAGAGGGCACTGTTCTCGTCGACGCAGATCTCGAACCGGTACGAAGAGTGTATGGGGAGACACAGTATGGTTATCTTGTGGAGACGAAGTGAGCTATCGGGTGATGATCACCTCGGACAGCTCGACCTTGAGGAGGACAAGCAAGGGCTAACCCCTGGGAATCGTATCGGCGATGCCATGGCCGATTATGAGACAAGCGCCGATCGGGAGGCCAATCAAAGCACCGTTATGATGGCTCAAAGTGAGGCGGCTCGAGACAGAGCTAGAGAAAGGGCCGCATTGACAAACACAGTGGTCGACTGAGGCGTCGGAAGAGTCCCCGAGCTGTAGAAGGCCTACCGAATATTTCCCGCGAAGGTGAAGAACACTCGCCGGGGAAAATGGAAGCGGGAAGAAGGATGAAGGACCTAGTACGGGAAACTAGGTACCTTGCCGTCCGTAGTATCCACCCATTGTCATTGCGTACACATTAATTGATTAATGTTTTATTGTAGTTTTGCTAGCGTGTAGCGAGTCAAGAGTTGACCGTGCTTCGAACTCATCAAAGAATGTTTTAACCATTATGAATTTGTAGGTTAAAATGAAAAGAGTTTTTCGAAACACAAGCAATTGATGCTTATTGTATTTTTTTGTTTTTTAGACCGAACCAAAGATGGCCGCCACGTTCCCTTTTACAATTGGACTAAGGGGCTCAGTCACCGTAGTTCGACACTTTAGGTGAATTTGAGAAAACAAAGACAAAAGAAGTGCGACTGCTTTTTACCCGGATCATTAGCGGAATGTATCCAGCTGGGTATTACTCTTTAGCACTTTTAATTTACCGAGGGGGACGGTGTATGGGGAAGGAGAGTTGACTCGTGCTCTTCCTCAAACGAAGTATTCAAGGAGCTTGCTTCCGTTCACGGGGTTAACGAAAGGGTTTCCATCCAAATCCGCTTAGTTTCCATGAGCTCCTCCTGAGAAGATTCTTTGTACTCACGAACGGTCCTATCCGCAGGCTCCCACTTTCCGAGGGGATTGGTCTCGCGTAGGAGGCTTTTCCTTTAGCACCAAGTCGCCTTCTCTCGATGTCTCGGATCTTGACTTTCTTGTCGAATGCTCGTGCCATTCTCGCGCCGGTAGGCTCGAGTATGTTCCATGGCTTTCAATCTGCGCTCGTCGAGTAGAGCAAGTTCGTCGTGACGGCTCAGAGCCATTCGACTTCATTGATCCCGTTTTCCAAGAGGACTGAGGGATGGAATTTCCAATTCTATGGGCAACATCGCTTCCATTCCGTAGGTAAGCGCGAACGGAGTCTCCCCGTGGCGGTTCTCTGACCGACGTTCGTATCCCTGCAGGGCTAAATGTAGCTTGGGCCACCCCGACCTCCGGTGGTCATCTTTCCGATTATCATGGCGAGAGTCTTGTTGGCCGCCTCTACCGCACCATTGGGTTTGGTGGTCCGTAAGGAGAAGACTTGTGACGTGTGACTCGAATTCTGGCCGCACTGGTCACAATCTCCTTCAAGTGAGTCCCATTGTCTGAGATGATCTCGTTGGGCACTCCGTATCGGCACATGATGTTCTCTCTGATGAACTCGGCCACCTTCTTAGAATCTCAAGACCTTGTACGATCCGGCTTCTACCCATTTGGTGAAGTAGTTGATCGCGACTAAAATGAACTCGTGACCATTGCTCCTCGGAGGAGTGATCTTGCCGATGACGTCGATTCCCCATGTGGCGAAAGGCCATGGCGTAGTCATGCAAGAGAGTTCATGAGGTGGGATGTGATTGAGGTTGGAGAACCGTTGACATTTGTCGCAGCTCTTCTGACGAATCGGATGTGGCCTGTTTCCATTGATATCCAATAGTATCCCATACGGAGAATGATCTCGTGTCAATGCTCGGGCGTTCATGTGCTGACCGCAGTTCCGTCAGAACTTCTGTTCATTAGCTCGCTGGCTTTTTCCTTGTTTACACATCGAAGGAGCGGCCCTTGGTGGCGCTTCTGTACAACATACCCCTGTAATGGCGAAATGGGATGCCAGCGCTTTAATGCCATCATGTTTTTGGCTTTGATCCCTTCTTTGTATTTTCCATCTTCATTTGTGAAGGAAGCTTCTCCGCTGGAGGTACCGGTAACTGATTGTACCAGGATTCGTCGATTGTTTCTTTTTCTTTTTTCGATCTCACAAAGAATAGGCGGGTGTTTCCGTCCGCCTATTCTCGAGGGGTTTTACCGCTTTCCCATCGGGAATTTCAACAAGAGAGGCGAGGGTTGCTGCATCTCGCGGCGGTTCCTCCGTCTCTTAGCAAATAGTGAAAAGAGATGTCCTCGAACCGAGCAATGAGCTCTTCCATGTATGTGTGGTACTTCAAGGCCGAATCTACCATCTTCCATTTGTTGGACACTTGATTGATGATCACGTCGAGTCTCCATATACATCCAACTTGAGATGTTGCGCTCAAGGGCTGCTTCCAAACTCGCCGCACAAAGCCAGATTCTCGCCGCATTATCGGGTCGCTTCAAAATCTCACCTTGACGGCTATGAGAGTATGCTCGCCCTGGGATCGACAAGGAGCATTCCAATGCCATTCCCTTCTTGTTAGCCGCCCCATCGAAGAAGAGTTGCCGCCGGTTTGCGCCTAGTGAAAAGATTCGTCGTCCGAAAATTGCGGATCGTAGACCCTTAGGTTTATCGCTGAAGTCGGCCACCCGTCTCGCCATTACTCGCCCTTTGTTGATTTTCTCTCGACCATGTACTTGATGTCGAACTCAGCCAGAAGAATGACCACTTGGCTAGCCGCATTGACAGTGATGGCTTGTCAAAGAGATATCTGACAGGGTCCACTTTGGAGACCAGGAGCACCGAATGCGACCGCATGTAGTGTTTCGCTTCCCGACTACCCATACCAAGGCGGTACAAGTTTTCTCCGATGCCGAGTAGCCGAGTTCACTTCCCTTGAAGCTTCCGGCTTACGAAGTAGATAGCATGCTCAACCTTGGAATCTTTTCTTGCTTGTGCCAAAGCATTGCTCGATTGGACGTGTCTCATATCGATACAGGAGTAGTTGCTTGTCTTCATGTGGCGGGCACGTAATTGGGGGATTAACCAAGTAGGTCTTGATCTTCTCAAAATCCGTTTGGCACTCTGAGTCCCATTTGATGTCGGCATTCTTTTCATCGCTTGAACATGGGCTCGCAGAGAGATGTCAACTCGGTTGATGAAGCGATCGATGTACCGAAGACTTCCCATGAAGCTCTTCACTTCGTCAGTGGCTCGAGGCGGCTTCATGTCGATGATGGCCTTGATTTTCTTGGGATCGGCTTCGATACCTCTTTCGTAACCATGTACCCCAAGCACCTTGCCGCGCTTGACGCCGAAGGTGCACTTTGCCGAGTTTAGCCTCATGGAGTGCTTTCGAGTCCGTTGAAGAACTTCCTCGCATCCGTCATGTGCCGCATGTCTCGATCCTCGGGGAGTGGATGATTATGTCATCGACATATACTTCGATTTCTTTGTGAATCATGTCATGGAAGAGGGTCAGTTGCAGCCTCGCCGGTAAGTAGCCCCAAGATTCTTCGGACCGAACGGCATGACCGTGTAACGCATGTCCCCCATGGAGTGGTGAAGGCGATCTTGGCTTGATCCTCCTCGGACATTTTGATCTCGGTTGTATCCAGCGAATCCGTCCACGAAGGACTTTACTTCGAAATTTGCCGTGGTGTCGACCAAAGATGTCGATGTAAGGCGTTGGGAAATCATCCTTAGGGCTGGCCTTGTTGAGATCCCGGAAATCCACACAAAGATCCGACCTTTCCGTTGGCCTTGGTGACCGTCACGATGTTGGAGAGCCAAGTCGGTACTCAATCACTCGATGAAACCAACTCGGAGCATTTTTCTCAATTTCTTCTTTAACTTGCAAGGACCACTCCCGGCTTGATCTTGCGCAGCCTTCGTTTGATAGGCTTTGATTCGGGATCCAGGGAATTCTGTGCTCCACGATTGAGGGATCTAGTCCCGGCATGTCCCGGTATGACCAGCGAACACGTCAACATACTCCCGAGGAGGTTTATCGTGGCTTCTTTTCTCGCATCGGCGAAGAAACCGCCCACTTGTGTCTCTTTAGGCTCTTGCACCGACCCTGTGTTCACTTTGGTCATAACCTCTTCGGCAGCTTGGGCCCGGTTGTCCTCTTGGTCAACTACACGCTCGAGAACTTCCTTAATGTATTGGTCATTTAATGTGTCTCGCTTCTTTATCAATTGAATTATTAACGTCTTTTAAGTTATTTGTTAACTTATCGCTGTTAAAGTGGCAATGAGAGGATACTCCGAAAGGTCGACTTTTCATTAAACACGAACGGGAATACATGATTGGCTACAACATTATAGTCCTCCTGCTGTAAGGCCGTTGGATGACTCGAGGACTCGGACTCGACAAGGACCGACTCGAGGGTTTGAGACCGGGTTTAGGGAGATGTGGGTGCGGGCCACTTGTCTTCCACTCCGCCCGGCTTTCCCTTGGTCTGGTGAAAGTTACCCAATTCTTCAGCTGGCATTGCTGGATGCTTGAGGAGGGTGCGGGATCGAGAGGCTTGGCTTCGCTGTCCCAATCATGGCAATCATGCCGTTGCCTGAGCCCCAGCTGATCAAGTTGGGCGGCTCCACGACTTCTTCAAACAGACTCGTAGAGCCGGTCCACTAAGAGCGTCTTCTATGAATTCTCGGTTCCTTCGCTTTGGAGTTACTGTCTCGCATGTGGTCTCGGCGGCTGATCCGAACAATCTGTTTCCCATGGAGAGTACCTTGAGTTGCTCCTCCAAGTCTGGGATTCCCTTGAATGTGTACTCAGGCCGGACTGTGGTGGCAGTTGGTCCAGGTAGAGCCGTGAAGTCGAGGAACGCTCCCCTTATCGATTAGCTTTGAGTCCTCTCAAACGCTTGAGGTCCCGTGCTAGCCGTTCCATTCTTCCCGTAGTCTCGTATCGACTATCCCCTCGCTTCTTTCTCATCTTCATCGGTTCCCGCCGCCGGTCCCTCGCTTTGCCGCCGGTTCCGCCGCCGGTCCCCTCGCTTCGCTTGTCGGTTCCTTTGTCGGTCCCCGCTTCGTCGCCGGTTCCCTTGTCGGTCCCCGCCCGCGCTGCTTGGTTCCTTGGTGAAGTAATGAGCGAGGTCAAAGCCGTAAGGTCGGAGATTGGGTGTGCCGTCGGAGGTTCCCCTTTACTCGGCCGTCGCCTTGGTGCGGGCGAGCCTTTTGTCTTCCTTGATGTCACCGGTGTTGGCACGTAGCCAAGCCCCCGGACCGTGGTGTGATCCTTGACTTCAATGACTTGGTGTTGGCCTTGCAGCCTTTTGCCGAGCCCCGCCCCGGGATGAAGTTCATGAGTTTCATCATCCTCATGGCGGGAGGAATCTCGGGTCGTGAGACAGCCGTGGAAGGTCCACGTTGCATATTTGGATCTTGGAGGTCTCCAGAGTGAATCCAAGCTTAATGGCATGTCATCATTATGCTTGATTTCTAACACCTGGAATGTCGTTGGTGCCGGGTCCCCTCGGTGGTGACGCCGTCGCCGTAGACTCGTGGTTAGCTCGCTGCGTTGCATGAACTTGAGGCACCGATGAAGGTGGATGCCACGCCATTGATTTGATGCAGCCAGGATGCCCCAGATGGTCGTGAAAGTGATTGGAATGTCCAACACTTGAAATTCGGTGGGGATCACCCGCTTGCCGAACCGCATGTTAAGAGTAGCAACCCCGAGAACCGTACGGGAAGTAGAGTCATAGGCCTCGACAAAGGTGGACCGAAGGCTTCAGATTCGCGGGCTTGATGTCAAGCAGGTCCATCATCTTGGCGGGCAAGACATTCATTCCGAAACCTCCGTCTACCAACACGCGGGGAAGGCGACGCTCGTCCAGCTGGACTGTAATGTAGAGCGGCTCATTGTGATCAGCCCCGAATTTCGGAAGGTCCAAATCGGTGAAGGTGATTATGTTGCCATAGTGGATGTTGCCAATCATCTGAATGACTTCATCTGGGGTTGTGATGGATGTGTTTTTACACACCCATTTTACATGTTTACGAACCTATTTTAGGCTCAAAATCCCGGGTTTTATGTTGTTTTAATATTGTTGTTGAGTGTTTATGAGTACAGGGGAAAAGGATGATTAAGTGTTGATTTGTGTCAAGAAAATGGCATGGGAAACCAAGTTGGAGCGGAGCAGAGCAAGAAAGTTGGAACAGGCACCAGAGCGGCCGCGCTCTACCTAAGAGCGGCCGCGCTCCATTGAAGATTTTGAAGAGCAATTCTCGGCCAACCAGCGCGAGCGCGTTCAACCCAGAGCGGCCGCGCTCAAGTGACGTCGTTTTGAAGGCCAGGGTTACTGCCAAAGTGCGCGGGCGCGCTCAACCCAGAGCGGCCGCGCTTGTCCCATTTTTCGCACTCGCATTTCGGCAACTTATGATGGGCGGTCCCGACTTTTCGCACAATTTTCCCTTGTATTTGCCCTAGAGTATTTATACTTCAACAGTGATTTTAAAAACAATCTTGGATATTATTTTTTGTTCTAGGTTTTGAGTTTTCGTAGACAATTATTGCTCATCAATTCTGGATCTCTCAGTTTTGATGTTCTTTTATTTTATGATCATTATTGTTTTCGTTATGTCTTTGCGTAGCTAAGTTCTTTTAGATTTATGGATTGGTTGTAGCGATTACTAGATCTTTTATGCTATTGATTTAATTCTTCCCAATTGATCTCTTTCTAGTTCTTCTAAACATTAATCTTTTAATTATTTGGGTATTGATTACGCCATTAATTTGGGGATTGATACAATTGAACACTGTTTTGAAGATTAAACCTAATTGAGGCCATAATAGAAATCAAAAGGGTTTAGATTTAACATTCTATTGTGTTGATTAATTATTTGATTGTTGTGTGGCCGTAATGTAAAACGCAGCTTGATAATAATTAAAAGTGGTTGCAATCCGGGCACCACACCGTCCCAATCCTTACTTTTGTGAATGAATCATAGTTTGAGATTAATGTTTTCAAGCAATAAAAATAGCATAGGGTGAAAGTAATTGTGAATCCAATCCGTGAATCTCCGTGTTTATCTCGAGTTAATTCGTTCGTTTAAATCGCGTTCTTTAGTTTTAAGCTGTTATTTCGTTTTAGGATTAGATTATTATTCTCAAATCAAAAATCTGTGGTTACTATATTCATTACTTCTACCGCATTTGTTTACCAACAAGTCTCCGTGGTTCGACTCCCCGCTTGTGCATACCGCTACACCGGTAGTGAGTACACTTGCTCGGTTTTTATTACTAGAGGAATTTTTCTCCATCAAGTTTTGGCGCCGTTGCCGGGGACTTGTTGCAAGTAAACAAGTAAGTTAAGTAGTGAATGCAAGGTCGTCGTTCTTTGAAGCCTACATTGGTTCCATTGGACGATAACATCAATAGACTTGAGGAAACATTTGAGGGCGATCCCTCTTTAATCCTCTCTTTCGCATTCGGACATCGAGTCCGAACCCTCCACCACCGAGGTAGAGGAAGAAAAAGTCGAGATGGCGTAACCACCGCTCAAACAATGAATGATTACCTCGAGACCTAGGGTAGACACTTCTACCTCATGCATAGTGCTGTCCGAAGCAAAGAAAGAATTTAGAGGTCAAAGGTCAATATTTTGCTATGTTACCTAGTTTTCGGGGCTACTGTGCGAGGATGCCTCTGACTTTCTTGAAAGAATACATTATGACGGTAGCCCAGCTTTCTATTAAGAGAGGGAGGATCAAGTTCAGATTAGACTTAAGTGCTTCCCCTTACACTCCAAAAGGGGCAGCGAAAACTTGGTTAATGATGCTTCCATCCCAAAGCATCAAAGACATGGACCGAGATGCAAGATATTTTTCTCAGGAGGTATTACCCACATCATCTCTGCAAGCCTACTTTTAGACGTAAATTGATGACTTTCACACAAGATGTGGGGAACCTTTCCATGAAGCTTGGGAGAGATTTAATATGATGCTTATTCAATGTCCTCGCATAATTTTTCTTTACCCTCTCCGAATCAAGCTTTCTATGATGGCTTGGAATGATTCCACTCACTGTGGTGGATAATGCAAACAGAGGCTCTATAGGAGTCAAGACCCCGAGGAGACTAAGGCCCTATTTGAAATGTTGAGTGCTAATTCTCAACAAAAGAGTTCTAGGGGAAAACAAGGGGGTATTGGATTTGACTCATCGATAATTTATCCAAGCAAATTGTCGTTTTAAATAGTAAGTTTGACAAGTTGATCGCTCAAGGCACCTCTTCTAGTGCCAATGTGTTAAATGATTTATGTGCTTACTGTGGTTTAAATTCTCATGCTACTAATATGTGTCCAAGTGGTGTGCGCTTTGGTTGTGATCCCGAACAGTAAATGCTATGTATGGACCCCCAAGGCATCCACGTAACATGCCCTATGGCAACACTTATAATCCAGGTGGAGGAATCATCCTAATTTCTCGTGGGGAGGTAATCGAATCCACAAAATAAACCTCTCCATCCTCCACCTCCACCAGACCATTTGAAAGAAGGAAGGAGCCTTGGGAGGAAGCAAGAGAGCAGATGAGAGCCGAACAAAGAACAGCAAGCAAAGAATCATGAAGTTGCTATGAAAAATTGGAGACCCAGATAGGGCAAATGGTCAAGCCGTTTCAAGCAATGCAGGGGCACAAGTCGTGACCTTCCCGAGTCAAGGTCACCAAGCAAAAGCCATCACCACACTCCGGAATGGTAAACAGTAGGTAGCGAGGTAATTTCTTCTTCATCTTCTATTCCCCTCCTATTGTTGAAATTGTTAATGAGGAAGAAGGTACTAATGAATTGGGGAGAAATCTAAAGTTGACTCTCCAACCCCCAATCCATATGTACCAAATTGCATGCTTTCCTGGAAGATTTATGAGAAATAAAATGGATCAACAAATGTCGGAGTTGATGGACATGTTCTCTAAAGTGAACATCAATCTCCCTTTGTTGAATGTGATAAAAATATTCCGGCTTATGCCAAGTTTTTCAAAGAAATTAATTCCAAGAAACCAAAGTATGGCAAGGATGAGAAAGCTTTTCTTGGAGAGAATGCTAGTGCAAGGCACAACACCTCCTCCCACCCAAACAAAAGGACCCCTAAGTTTTATAATTTCTATCAATATGGGGAACTCGAATAAGGTGAAGGCGATGTTGGACCTAGGTGCTAGTATTAATTTTTTACCCCATTATATGTATCTTGATATGGGTTTGCCTAATTGAAACCTACATCCATGGCTCTTCAACTAGCGGATCGATCTATTAAAAGACCGTTGGGGATTGTGGAAGATGTTTTGGTTCGTGTGGACTCATTGATCATACCCGTGGATTTTGTTGTGCTTGAGATGCCTAATAGTGAGTGTAGTCGTCGTGATTCCCCAATTCTACTTGGGCGACCATTCATGGCGACGACAAACACTATTATTAATGTTGGCAATGGAACTCTTTCCATGACTCGTGGCCAACGAAACTATTGAAATTTCTGTGCATGATATTATGAAAAATCCAATGGACAATGGGAATTCTTGTAACTTTGTGGAGAGAGTAGATGATTGTGTGCATGAGTATCTCGTGGCATGATAGAGCATGTGATGAACTTGAGATGTTGTTGAATGGCAAAGAGAAAACTAGGGATAATGCGGGTTCCGGTTAATGGCCATTGAAAATAAGGCCGAGGAACATTATTCGTTAATGGCCCGTCTCACTCCCTAGGCTACTTCAATGAGAAGTATGCGCCATCAGCTTGTGGTTCCACCGGTTCTTGAACTAAAACCCCTCCCCTCTAATTTAAAATATGCTTTTCTAGGGAGGGCGAGACTTTACCCGTGATAGTTGCCTCGCATTTGACCCTAGAACAAGAGGCCAAATTAATTGCCGTGCCAGTGAGCACAAATCGCCATAGGGTGGACTTTGGCGGATATTAAAGGTATTAGCCCCTCAATGTGTATGCATAAAATTAATCTTGTAGAGGGGGCTAAACCTTCAAGGGGAGAGACAAAGGAGATTGAATCCTCACATGGAGGAAGCAGTGAGGAAAGAGGTCCCGAAATTATTAGATGCGGGAATTATATTCCCACATTGCGGACAAATGAGTGGGTGAGCCCGGTTCAAGTGGTTCCTAAGAGGTCGGGCATTACTGTTGTGAAAAATGATAAAAATGAGGATGTGCCCACTAGAGAGGTGACCGGGTATAGGATGTGTATAGATTTGAGAAAGCCGAATGCCGCCACCAAAAAGGATCACTTTCCTTTGCCTTTCATTGACCAAATCCTAGAGAGGTTGGCGGGTCATGCTTATTACGCTTTCTTGATGGATTCTCTGGATATAATCAAATCACAATTGCACCCGAGGACCAATCAAAGACCACTTTCACATGCCCCTTGGTACTTTTGCCTATAGGAGGATGCCCTTTGGGCTTTGCAATGCACCCGCTACTTTTCAAAGGTGCATGACCTCCATCTTCTCGGACATGATAGAGAAGTGTGTAGAGGTGTTTATGGATGATTTTTCCGTGGTTGGAGATAGCTTTGAGGGTGTCTTAATAATTTGACTATGGTCTTGAGGAGATGTCATGAGACCAATTTGACACTTAGTTGGGAGAAGTGTCACTTTCTTGTTAGGCAGGGATTGTCTTGGGCCACATAGTGTCTAGTAGGGGATTGAGGTCGATAAAGCTAAGATAGATGTGATTTCTAAGCCGCCTCCCGGTCCTCGCTTAAGGGTGTTCGAAGTTTCTTAGGCCATGCGGGTTTTTATCGGCGATTTATTAAGGATTTTTCACAAATTTGTAAGCCGTTAAGTAACTTGCTAGCTAAAGATACCGAGTTCATCTTTGACCAAGACTGCTTTAGATGCTTTCACTTTATTAAAAGAAAACTTACTTGCACTCCCATTCTTTCTAGCCCCGATTGGTCTCACCCTTTTGAGATCATGTGTGATGCATCCGATTTTGCTATTGGGGCTGCTTTTAGGCCAAAAGATAGATAAATTACCGCATGTAATCCATTATGCAAGTAGAACTCTTAATGATGCACAAATTTAATTATACCACTACCGAAAAAGAAATTTTAGCCGTTGTGTTTGCACTTGAGAAGTTCCGTTCATATTTGCTTGGGTCGAAGGTAATAATCTATTCTCGATCATGCACTTTTAAAATATTTGTTGAATAAAAAGGATGCAAAACCTAGATTGCTTAGGTGGATGCTTTTGTTGCAAGAATTTGATTTGGAAATAAGGGACAAAAAGGGGTCCGAGAATGTAGTGGCAGATCACTTATCAAGGCTTGAGGATTTCTCGTTTCAGAATAGTAATGAAGGAGTGATTAGGTGAATGAAAATTTCCCGGATGAACAACTACTTGCTCTACATGTTCAAGAGCCTTGGTATGCGGATCTTGTTAATTATCTTGCATGTGACATGATTCCTCCTCACTTTACTTATGATCAAAAGAGAAAATTTAAATACGATGTGAGGAACTACATTTGGGATGACCCTTACTTGTGGAAAATTTGTCCGGATAAGATGGTGAGGAGATGTGTTCCGAATATGAACAATTGAGTGTCTTGCGCTTTTGTCATGATTTACAATGTGGTGGACATTTCAAAGGGTCAAAAGACCGCTAGGAAAATCCTTCAAAGTGGCTTATATTGGCCCACCATATTTAAAGATGCGCAAGATTTCTGCAAAAAGTGTGATAAATGCCAAAGAACGGGAGGGATAGGTAAGCGTGATGAGATGCCCCAAAATTATAATTTAGTTGTTGACATATTTGATGTATGGGGCATTGATTTCATGGGCCCTTTCCCCTCGTCCCATGGTTTTGTGTATATATTGGTTCTTTGTTGACTATGTATCTAAATGGGTGGAAGCTATTGCCACTCGGACTAATGATGCTAATGTCGTTTCAAAGTTTGTGTGTGAGAATATTTTTTGCGGAGTACGGGGTGCCTCGTGCAATCATTAGTGATCAAGGAACTCACTTCACAAACAGCTCTTCAACCAAGTCCTAAAGAAATATGGGGTTGTTCACAAGCTAGCCACGGCCTACCATCCCCAAACAACGGGGCAAGTGGAAGTTAGCAACCGCCAAATCAAGGGGTTCTTGAGAAGACAATCCCGCCAACATGTAAAGATTGGGCTTTGAAGCTCAATGATGCATTATGGGCATATCGGATTTGCTTACAAAACTCCCATTGGGATGAGTCCGCACGAGAATTGTGTATGGCAAGGAGTGTCACCTTCCGGTTGAGATGGAACACAAAGCATATTGGGGTGAAGGAACTCAACATGGATTTGACGAAGGCGGGTGAGAAACGGATGCTTGATTTGGATGAGATTGAGGAGTTGAGGCAAGACGGCTACCAAAGTGCCAAGTTTGTATAAAGAAAGAACCAAGAGATACCATGATCAGTACTTGAAGCCGAAATTCTTAAGTCCGGGTATGAAGGTCTTATTGTTCAATTCTCGATTGAGACTTTTTCCCGGCAAATTGTGCTCCAAATGGTCGGGCCCTTATGAGTTGGTGAAAGTATTTCCACATGGAGCGGTCGAGCTCAAAGATTTGAAAAACGGAAGTACATTCAAGGTGAATGGGCATCGAGTCAAGCCCTATCACGAAGGGTGTCTATCTTGGAGGAAATTGATGTGGTGGTGTTGGTGGATGCACCGGAAATTAAATGAGAAATCATGAGCACCATGTCGAGCCAAAGACTTAAAACAAAGGCGCTAGTTGGGAGGCAACCCAACCGTAGGTAACTTTGACGCTTTACGTCTTTATGTTCGGTTTACCACTACTTGTTAGCTTTGAATTCGCGTTGGAAATCTGTTTATGCAATGAGGACATCGCAAATTCTTAGTTTGTGGGTGGGGGTATTCATAAAAAAAAAAAAAAAAAAAAAAACGACTGTTATTTACCGTTTTCGAGTCGTAGTATAGAACGTGTCGAACTACGGTGACCTGAGCCTATTAATGTGGGTAGTCCGCTCACATTAATGGGGACGTAAAGCGAAAGTGCGGTCAAATGTTTGACATATTTTTGTCGAACAAAAGTTTTGTGTCACCCGTTATGGGTCTCTCCGAGTTTGTGGGTTTATAGGGGAGTGTAAATAGTTGTCACCCTCCAAAAATATTTACTTTTGAGTTTTGTCACTAGATATTACGCTTGTATGTGTGTTTGTGGTGATGTGCGGGATAGCACACAAGCAACGGAAGCTGTGAACTTCAAGGCGGTAAAGGGCCGAAAAAAAAGCGTGAAATTACGGCTGCTAGGGTGCGCGGGCGCGCTCGTACATGAGCGGCCGCGCTTGTTTAAAGGAAAAATGTCCATCGTCTCGGCCTAAGCTGCGCGAGGCGCGCTCAAGCGAGCGGCCGCGCTCATTAAAAATCAAAAACATGAGCGGTTTACGTCATATAGCGCGGACGCGCTCCAAGCGAGCGGCCGCGCTCGAGCTAAATTTACGGAAATTCAAATAACCCTAAACAGATCTTTGCCTCTTCTTTCCTAAAAATCACCGCCCCTTCATTCTTCTCTCTAAAAAAAACGAGTTCCCTTCTCTCTCTCTCCTAAATTCCTCTCTCAAACCCCAAATCCCCTCCCTTCCAACCCAAAAATCAGCCTACCCACCATTGATTCACCAAGCTAAAGCCAATTCCCTTCCCCAAAAGCCATTATTTCCGGCGGAGATTGAGAAATTTCGAAATTTTGAAGAAGGGTGTTCTTGAGAGCTTTCCGGTTGAAGCAAGTGGGATTAAGCTTGAATTGAAGTGGGTGCTTGTTTGCAAAGAATTGGGGTTGATTTTCCGGCCTCCTTCCCAAAGTCCGGCGACAAATTCCGGCATACTCCGGCGAGTTTTCCGGCGAGCTTAAAAGGGGTAAGAATCTTTGAATTTTATTGCATTGTCCTACTCAATTGTGTCGATACAATGTCTACCTCTAATCCTAAGCGTAAAAGAGTTACAAAGAAAACCCCGGTTCCACCTCCATTGTTTGATGAAAATAGATTTGTGGGTGTTGACGCGTTAAAATTTTTTAATGCTTATGCCGGACGAAGTTTTAACGTAGAGAAAGGGATAGACATTACGGATATGGGGCTAGATAATATTGTAGCGGGGTATGGTTGGCAAAACTTATTGGTTGCCCCAGCTGAAGGAGGGAATCGCGAGTTGGTGCGTGAATTTTATGCTAATGCAGCCGCTAGAAAAGGGCTACATAACACTTCGTATGTGCGGGGTAGAGAGGTGGGATATACCCGGGAGAGAATTATATCATATTACAACCTCCCTAGACATGTGCAAGCCAATACATGTGCCTTCTTGCAACTTGAAAAACAAATGATGAACAACCCCAAAGGTAACCTACACCTAATTGCCGAAACATTTGGTGGTCTTCCCTTTGACCCAACTGTGCATAAGGGGGTGTTAATTGCTTCTAAATTTCTTCCACCACATATGAAGTACCTTCATAGGATTATCTGTGAGAGGGTGCTCCCATCTTCCCGACCTCACGAGGTTGGGTGGCGTAGAGCTGCATTAATGCATGTCATCCTGACAGGGCAACAAATTGACACCGGGTCAATCATTGCCCATGAAATTAACAGGACGTATCAGCAGATGGCGAAGAATAGCTACAATTACCCCTTAATGATCACGGGTTTGATGGGGTTCTCGGGTGTTAATTTCACAAATATCCCTAGGGACATAGGCTTGGAGCCTACAATTACCGAGAGAAAGATTAGGGACAAGAGCCACCCCAAGGGGGTAAATGTGGTCGAGCCGGAGCAGGAGGAAGAGGAGGAAGAAGAGGAAGAACAAGAGGAAGAACAAGAGGATGATATAGTCGAAGACTGGAGAGAAAACCCAGCTGAGGGTTTGTATTATTTGTCGCATCAGCTGGAGGCGATGGAGCTGCGATTTGATCAGAGATTTACCGCCCTAGAGCAGAGACAGGCTGCGAATGATGATAGGGTGAGAGCTATTGACGACAGAGTACGGGGTGAGATCGAGGCGAACCAAGTATGGCGGGCCCAGCACGATAGTAGGTTGGACCAAATTCTTGGTCGGTTGCCTCCTACGGTTACACATGGCCACAGCTTCCCGCCACGGTTCCGCCGCAGTACGGCGGCGGCAACAATTTCCCAGTGGCTCATCCAGGACAAGGAGAAGCGTAGTGGCAGCGGCAGCAGTTCCACTGGAGGCTCTTCTAGCCGGTGGGGTTATCCGCCACGTTGATCGGTTGAGGTATCCCTACCCTGAGTTTATAGTTAATTGCATTGGGGACAATGCTATCTTTTAGTTTGTGGGTGGGGGGTATCTGTGCTTCATTCTGCTTATCACCATGTTAGTTTAGGTTGTTATTTGTTTTTAGTTTAGTAAAAATTTAAAAAAAAAAAAATTTGTTCTCTTTATTTTGGGATATGTTGGCCTGCGTCCGTGATGATTGAGTGTTATGTGTTAGTCATTATGCTATCTTGGATTTGATGACTAGGGTTACATTGAAACAATAAACCACGATTGCACCACCTCTCACTTCCATTTATCATTGATCATTGTTGTCACTCTAGGTGCCCTTTATGGGATCACTTGTGCATTCTCGGGGTCCCTAGAACATGGTTTGCATGATTGTCAATAACATGTCATTAGGCTATTTTGATACATATGGCTTATTCTTTCAACCCTTTTGTGTGCCTTCAGCTTTCTACCCCAGTAAATAATAGTTTCCGCTAGAACACTTGTTGAGCTTTAATAGAAAAGAATGGAAACTTAGACCGCCATTCGCCATCATTTGTTACCCTTTTTCCTACCCGTTTCACATAGTTTTAGGATGTCTTACCTTCCGGGAAGTGAACTAGGGATTGAATGGGAATTTGGGGTGAAAAATGCAAAATGGGGTGTGAAATACAATGAAGAGGGGCATAGAAAAAAAAAAAAAAAAAAAGAAAAAGAAAGAGTATGTGTTTGTATATATGTTCTTTCAAATGAAAAGAAAAAAAAAAGAGAAAAAAATGAAAAAAAAAAAATTCTTGCCCCTCCATTGTGTCAAAAGTTGGAAATTAGAAAAAGCCCCAGAAATAAGGGAATGTGCTCAACCCGATGTTGTGTATGTATGCAAAAGCTTTAGTTTGTGGGTTGGCACATTGGGAAGAAAAAGGGTGAGCGGGGTGAATTATCATAGTGAGGATGTATACATAAAAAGAAGACTTCTTAGTTTCGCTTCCCGATTCGTATGTCCTTGCCTTCATTTGTAACCGTGAACCGAGCCATGCGATCCTTCGCACCATAACGCTTAGAGCCATATCTTCATTTCGTTATCAAGTAGCCGGGTTGACAATTGTGTAAACATGCATATGAGTGTCCCTTTTTGTTTGTATTTGATACACATTATGTTAGAGCATCATTTAGTGAATCCATAAATAATCTTAGAGTGTGACAATGATCTACCAGACTTCACTTCATTATTCATGCCGCGGTGGAAAATTGTGGGTTTTTGCTTTAATGTAATGTTAGTTGATAATTCATGATAGCATGTTTGTGATTATATTGTGTAAGGATCTGAGACTGTCTGGCCGACAAGATTCCCGTTTTGAAGAGAACATCCCAAAAATATTGTGTTTTGTTTTCGTAGTGTAGTTTTATTTTTGTTCGATAGCTTAGTTTAGTTCTGTTTTACTCGGGACGAGCAAAGGATAGTTTGTGGGTGTTTGATGGATGTGTTTTTACACACCCATTTTACATGTTTACGAACCTATTTTAGGCTCAAAATCCCGGGTTTTATGTTGTTTTAATATTGTTGTTGAGTGTTTATGAGTACAGGGGAAAAGGATGATTAAGTGTTGATTTGTGTCAAGAAAATGGCATGGGAAACCAAGTTGGAGCGGAGCAGAGCAAGAAAGTTGGAACGAGATGCACCGGGCACAGGCGCGCTCTACCTAAGAGCGGCCGCGCTCCATTGAAAGATTTTGAAGAGCAATTCTCGGCCAACAAGCGCGGGCGCGCTCAACCCCAGAGCGGCCGCGCTCAAGTGACGTCGTTTTGAAGGCGGGGTTCTTGCCAAAGTGCGCGGGCGCGCTCAACCCAGAGCGGCCGCGCTTGTCCCATTTTCAGTACCAGATTTCGGCAACTTATGATGGGCAGTCTCGACTTTTCGCACAATTTTCCCTTGTATTTGGCCCTAGAGTATTTATACTTCAACAGCAGTTTTTAAAAACAATCTTGGATATTATTTTTGTTCTAGGTTTTGAGTTTTCGTAGACAATTATTGCTCATCAATTCCGGATCTCTCAGGTTTTGATGTTCTTTTATTTTATGATCATTATTGTTTTCGTTATGTCTTTGCGTAGCTAAGTTCTTTAGATTTGCGGATTGGTTGTAGCGATTACTAGATCTTTATGCTATTGATTTAATTCTTCCCAATTGATCTCTTTCTAGTTCTTCGAAACATTAATCTTTTAATTATTTGGGTATTGATTCTGCCATTAATTTGGGGATTGATACAATTGAACACTGTTTTGAAGATTAAACCTAATTGAGGCCATAATAGAAATCAAAAGGGTTTAGATTTAACATTCTATTGTGTTGATTAATTATTTGATTGTTGTGTGGCCGTAACGAAACGCGACTTGATAATAATTAAAAGGGTTGCAATCCGGGCACCACACCGTCCCAATCCTTACTTTTGTGAATGAATCATAGTTTGAGATTAATGTTTTCAGCAATAAAAATTGCATAGGGTGAAAGTAATTGTGAATCCAATCCGTGAATCTCCGTGTTTATCTGAGTTAATTCGTTCTGTTTAAATCACGTTCTTTAGTTTTAATTGTTATTTCGTTTTAGGATTAGATTATTATTCTCAAATCAAAAATCTGTGGTTACTATATTCATTACTTCTACTGCATTTGTTTACCAACAAGTCTCTGTGGTTCGACCCCTGCTTGTGCATACTGCTACACCGGTAGTGAGTACACTTGCTCGGTTTTTATTACTAGAGGAATTTTTCTCCATCAGGTTGCGTCCACGGGGACCATGGTACGGGCCAGGCTTTCCTCTAGCTTGAGCTTGTGAGGATAAGAGGAGGTGAGCAGAGCCAAAGGGAAATGTTTGCCTGAGTCTGCTTAAGCTGAGTGAGGATCGGGTCCTCTTTCAAGGAATTTGCGTCTTCGGGCTGGCCGGATTGCAATTCTGGCTCCGTCGGCTTTTTGGTGGCCTTAGGTGGCAATGCATGGATTTGACCCGATCGGGTTAGAACGCTGACATCAGGTTTGGTCCCTTCTAAACAGCCGCTTCCGAGTTGAGCCATAGTTAGAGGAGGATTCCTCGTAGCATAGGGCCATATGTCTTCCCTCAACTCATTGATTGTGGATGAATTCCTGGAGCTTCGGCGGCTTGACGGATTACGTCCCGTGATGCGGCTTAGTGCCTCGCGGGAGGTAGTTTACGGTTTGACGTATTGTTCGAACGTCGGTGCACAACGGTGGTTACTCCCAGGCCGAGCGTGCGTTGCTGATCCTCCGGGGAGGTTGGAGAGTTCTCGGCTCAAGCGAACGGTCTCCTTGATCTCTTTACGGTATATCGCGTTCCTTTCCTTCTTCTTGAGCATACTCGGGGCATTCTGGAGTTGGGTCCGGCAATACTCGTGGTTTGCTAGTTTTCCTCCGCTCCGGGCCCCAATCAACCTTCTTGCGGCGGAGCTGCGTCGAAGTTAGTGCTGCGTTTCTTCCCATGTGAGAATAGCCGGTGCTTCTTTGAGCTGCGTGCGGCGGTCTAGGTAAACCTCCATCGGGGAGAGTTTTCTTCTTTGCTTTATCTCGAGTGGCGGGTATGTCGGAAGGTGAGTACACGGCTTCCCGAACATCTCGCCCATGTGAGACGGTTCTGCCCGGTTGATCGTTTCGTAAACGAAAGCCGTAGTGTGGAATTTCCACGAGTAGTTGCTCGAGGCGAATTTCCATCCTCCTCTTGTTTTTAAATAGACCTTCCTCCCTGAGTTGGCCTTTCAATTTGAGTGCGGAAATGATCCGTTCCCATCCTCCCAGGACCCTTGGGAGTCCGGTTTTGTTGACTTCATGCCCGGCTTGGAATAGAATGGTTTCATCATCTTCGTCGTCGCTTTCACAGAGAACTTGCTTTCCCGGGAAGGTAAGCGGCGGGATTCGTTACGCGTGTCGTTCCATCTCCTAGGTCATCGGGACCGTTGACCACCCTTGCACAGCGAGAGGGGTTGGATGTGAACAGACGGTAGTTAGGGAAGTTGCCATGAGCAAAACTCTTGAGGTCGAACCGGTCCAGAGTGGCCTCTAGCTTTCGTCCGAAGCCGCTGTGACACTTTAAGGGCTTGGTCCTTGTAGGTCTTTCGAGCTTGGTCTTCGTCCCAAAGATGACTTTCTTGAGCGGCTAGTTCCATGAGGGCTTTCCTTGCGAGAGCTAAGCAGTCTCCGTAGGTGCGCATCATCTGACTAGTGTCCGTAACCGTGATTACATTCAAATCGCCGAATGGCGGAACACTTGGATTACGTTTACGAAGGAAGTCCTGACCGGGACATTCCATGCGGCCTTCCTTGATCTCGGTTACCAAGAAGTTTGCCCATATACGCTTGATTGACCCCACGGGGGTGTTGAATTGCAATGTTGACGGTCTCGTGATCTCGCTCGATCGCCAAGTCTATCGAGAGCTAACGATCGGCAGCGGGATGTCTGAATCCGGGAGCCGTGACGGGGAGTAGAATTGAATTGGAGCATGTTGATGTTGAGATGGTCATTTCCTATGTCGGAAGCCGGCTCGTCTTGCGGGGAAGACTTTCACGAGATGTTTTCGGGGTGGCTGCCGGAAGCGTTCCCGAGGTGGATCGACTGTAGCGGGGTGAGGAGCTTGGTCTCCTTCCTGTTGCCCTTGGCCTTGGCGGCGCTTGAGGGTATAAGCTTGACCGACGGCACGGGCCGGTTGCCAGAGGCGGTACTCGGAAGTAGTGATGAGCTGCGAGCTCGCTTGCCGGTGGCCTCGTTTACGCATGAGCGAGGCGATCGTCGAGGGTGACCTTGGTATTGCAGGGAATACGATGATAAGGACCGGATCCTTGGTATCATCGGGATATCCGGAATAGATGATGTTGACGAAGTCGTCGTCGATCACTTGATCGAGAGGATTCTTCGTCGTGTCAACCAAGAACTTCCAATTGTTGGATAGCCGCTTGTCTTGGACGTTGAGCTTGACAACTTCCATGGTATTGGAACCTTGGTCGTAGGTGACCTGATCGGAAGGAGTTCCGTCCTCAAAACTGAGCATGTGAATGCAGAGGTCTGCCCGCGGGTCTGCCGCGTCCTCGACTCCGGAGAGTCCTGATTCGTCGTCATCTGATCGCTCAATCCAGGTGTAGGGACGTATTGCGTCTGGTTGCGTTGCTGGAGCAGCTAGGAAAATCTCGTACCCCATGCTTGAGAGGAAAGGATTAGCGGGGAATCCCTCTCGTAGGACAGCCCATACGACTTCCATGCATTCATCCCGAGAATGACGGTGCTTGTTGACCTTTATCACAAAGATTTCTTCGCCTGGCGGGGCCAGAGAGTGGGTTTGAAGAATGCTGACAAATCTCTGAGCAGAGACAGGGGGTTTATGTGCCCGCATCATGGCGATGTTCAGCGTTTCCTTCCAATCTGCCTCCAAATGTTGGAATCGACAGTTGAACTTGATGTATCGGACTGCTTCAGGGTCTGCCTGCTCGAGTACGTTTACATAGTTAGCATCTCCGGACTCTGAGGGATTCTGATGAGATTTGCCCCGGTAGTCCCTTGGTTGATTCGAAGGAGGTAACCCCGGTGCCTGAGTGCGGACACGCTTGGCTACTGTCTCGGCTTCGTTTCCTATGAGGAAACTATCGCCTCGGATGACTTCGAGATCTCCCTGTCGGTTAATGAACTTAACACACTGATGGAGAGTGGAAGCTATGGCTTTTATGTGGTGTAGCCAAGGGCGACCCAAAAGAGCTGTGAACTCGGATGGAATGTCCATCACATGGAATTTTGCTGGCACCATTTGGGTTTCGAACCAGAGTTCTAGAGTCACCGTCCCCAGGATGGGACGAGACGAGCTGTCGTAGGCCTTGATAGTCCGAGCTGACGGAATCAGGTGGCTTTCATTGATACGGAGGGCTCGCATCATGCTGAGAGGGAGAACATTAACGGCTGACCCGTTATCTACCAATACTCCGGGGAGTGATATGGTGTTGAGCTTGAGAGTGATGTACAGAGCTTCGTTGTGCCCCGAGGCATCTCTCGGTAGGTCCTCATCACAGAACGTGATCATACTGCCATACAAACGGGAGTCGTAGATCTCGTCTCTATCCGTAGAAGGAGAGTCATCCAGCCATCCGTTCCCTATCTTCCTCTTGCGAGGTAAAGCCTTTGCTGGAACCTATGGAGTGTGTTGAGGTTGTTTGTGGCGGTTGCCGCCCTTGGTTAGCACATTGATCGAGTGCGATTGCCAAGCTGACCTTGATCTTCCTTTACCGGTCCGAGCTCGGAAAGCCGGACAAATTGAATCTTGGGCGATCCCGCGGAGGGTTAGGCTTCGGCGCAATAAGATTACCAAGATCCGAGGAATTCCGGTGTCCCGGGGTCTGAAATTCTGGTTTCGCTGGGACTTTTCAGCTTTCCCACCCCCGTTTGCTCTAAAGCCGCATGGCCTGGAGGCAAGGAGGGCTGGGGGAGTACGGTACGTAGTAGTCGAACCTCCCGGGAGGTTCTCCGAGTGTACCTACACTTGTGTCCCCAGCTTCGTATCTTTCTCTCGATTCTTTGTTGAGAGGATTTCTTCTTTTGTTTTCTCGGAGGATTGCTCGGACGGTTTCTCGGGACTCGTACTCCGGGCGGGCGGAGCGATCGCAAACATCGTAGCCGATGTGGACATTAGAGGAGGATCCTACTGAAAGAGGCGGAGAAAGTGGTTCTGTGGCACTCTTCTTGGGCACCCACTCAATGGAATTCACGCCGTTATTGTTCGGAAAAGGATTCCCGACCGTATTGGGCCGCGGGGCGCTCCAACTTGCCTTCTTCTATCAAGTTACTGGATTTCGTATCGTAACCCCAAACGGTTGTCGGTGGTATGGCCGTGATAATGATGGAAGGCGCGGTATTTGCTCTTGTCCGCATTGGCTACGGGAATTTTGGGTTTGTAATTGGCAACGGGCTTAAGGAGACCCTCCTTGATTAACCCTTCCAAAGCATCTTGCTCGGTGGCATGTCCAACTTGTCGAAGTGTACGGCATGCTTTGCTTCGAGTAGAATTGTTGCTTTGCGGGGCCCGGGTTTCGTTACCCGACCGTTGTCCACGATGGACGTAGTTGACGTGACGTATCTTTCCCTTTGCAGGGGCCGGTGCGGGATTGAATGCAGCTGGCGAGCGGTATACGTATGGCCGTGCGGTAGCCAACTTTTCCTTGAGATCCTTCTCGAGCCGTGAGCCGGCATTTACCATGGCCCGGAGATGCGGGAAGAAATTGTGACCGATGAGAGTTCGATGGACGGTCTTAAGCGGGACTTGAAGATCCGCATCTGTTCATCTTTGGAGAGTGGCTCCATGATCTCGGAGAGTTTCCGGCTCCACCTCTTGTAGAATTCCCCAACACTTTCATCTGCTTTACGCTCGGTGGTGATTAAGTCCTCGCGACTTGTTTCCCACTCTAAGTTGGATGCATGCCGTTCCGGGAAGATGTTACCGATCTGTTCCCAGTGTGTGGCGATCCGCGAGCTTGACCCTCGAAACCATCGTAAGCGAACTTTTGAGCGTATCTTTGGAAGTGGTCGGCCATTTCTTTGGAGGGTTGCTCCTTTTTGCTCTCATGCCGAGAACGTAGGTGTCGACGTGCGTTTGAGGACATTCGGTTCCGTCGAATCGGTCCATCTCCGACATTCTGAACTTAGCAGGGAGAGGCGTGACCATTCCCGGATCTGTGGACTTGAGCGTTGCCTGCTATGAGCTGCTCATGGTGGCTTTCAAGTCTTTCATCTGTTCGACCATCCGAGGCCAAGGTTGGGTCCGGTGGTGGGCGTGAGGCTCGGCGCGGGTGCTACCACGTGAGCGGTAGTGCTTGGAGGTGGAAGGCTTGGTACATGAGAATATACGGGAGCCTTCTACGAGCTGTATCGGGGTTTGTCCCGGTGTTTAGGGATTCGTGTATAGGCAACGGGACGAACCCCGGAGGGTATTGAGGGATATTGGCATCTTGAGATGGTCAGCGGTGCGGGTGATATTGAGTGATGGGAGTAGCATTGGGGCGGCCAAAAATGACGGGGTTGCCACGAGAGGTGGCAACATGGAGCCTAGGTCATTTGTTTCCTTGGTTGGAAGGCATCCCGTAAGTTGGCGGGGGAGGAACCTGGTTGAAGGTTTGGGGAACTGGTTTCGGGGAATCGTCATCCTCGACCAGAACGAAAGTACCGTCGGCGGGGATAGCCGCTATACCACGCTCATTCGGAAAGGCTGTACCACGAAATTGGCTGATCTTCTTCGCCTCTTGTGAACCTCGCAAGCCCGGATGGCTTCTTCCAAAGTCATATACATTACCGGTGGCGGGGGTCCTTCCCCGTCACGATTTCTCGGTGAGCTAGACATGTCGGAAATTCCGTCGAGGGAACCGAGGGAATCGAAGAAGCTGTCGACGCTGTCGTTACGGTGATCTGGCAAGGCGCCGACCCGGAAATCTGAACCACTTTCTCGCCATTGCCGCAGGAACGAAAGGAAGGGTTTAGGCTTCGGAAAAGGGTATTTGGCTCAAGGTTTCGGGCTTGTGCAATGTGCGATTACCGATTAATGTTTACTTAAAGCGCGTTTTCTCAGAGTCCTAATCGATTGGAAAAGAGCGGGTCTTCTTTTGCGCAACTAATCCTAGAGCTCTAATCGGTGGATCTCGTCACTACGCTTATAAGCCCCTCGTTTCCATTGTAGATCATCTTTCTCGGGACGGACTATCCCGAGCGAGGTCCGATAAGGCAAGCGAGTTCCACCGACAAAGGAAAAAGTGAACTTAAGGCTAGGCGATCACGCAAACTTTCAACGTGTGTGACGTACGGGCCACAGTCGAAGTCAACGTCCTTAAGTTAAGGCGGGGATCGTGTCGAAATTTGGGCATGACCTCTCCTGACTCGCTTGTGCGAGAGACCTTAGCTTTTTAGCGTTGGCCAAGTTGTGGCTGGCACGATACATACGGCGAGGTTTGGTGACACGGCGTCACATTGAACCTTCGGGTATATTTTTCGGCGAGCTCCGCGTCAAAGTCAAGGTGAAAAGCTCAAGACTTCGGGTCGGGAACGACCTTTGGTCTCGAACTCTCGAGCTTGACTCGGAGCGGGGCCGGCGTGAAAAACATACACTTAGGCTTTATGACACGAGCTAAGCCAAAAACCAACGGGGTCTTGGACAAAGTGTGACACAAAGAGTGCATGGCTTACACGGGCTAGGATGGGATGTTTGGGACGACCCCGTGCGCCCCGAAAGGTGTCAGCGGACCAATCGGAGTGCAACTGATAAGGCCATCCCGGGTTAGGGGTTGTAGTGTGCAGTGTACCGAGGCAGCAAGTGCACGTGAAGTGCGGTGTTCCGAGGCAGCAAGTGCGCGTAGTGTGCGGTCACTAAAATTCTTTTTCTGAGTAAAACAGAGATTTTTTTTTCAGAATGTGTCTTAAAGAATTTATGATGCACAGTTCAAAAGACAGCATGAAAATCAAACATGAATGGGGATGCACAAATATGGTATGATTTTGAAAAGTTGACAATGTAATGCCTTTTGAAAAAAAACCGTTCGAGGTTTAAAGGAACTCACACACACGAAAACGAGGAAGGGTAAACGAAAGTTTGACCCACGGAAGGCTTTTTTGAAAACATCGGCAGTTTTGAAAAAAGTATTCATCTTCCCCAGCGGAGTCGCCAACTGAAATTACCCGGATTCGCGCGAGCGAAGGCGGTTGTCTTTCGCGGGGGGTTGGTGTCTGAGACCTCGCTTCATGGGAAGGAAAAAATGAGGAGTCGCCACGCGGTTTTTGTATTTTGAGCCCAAATGTTGAGAAACGGCTATTGGAAATGGTGTCGTTTTTATTGGTAGCAAAAACTTAGGAAAAGGCTTTTGAAAACGGGGATCATTTTTATTGGCAGCAAAAACGAGTAAAAAGCTTTTTTGTACCAGAGATTGTTAGGTTCGGAGGTCAAGTTACGTTTCGGGTAGAGTATGACGAGATCGCCCGAAACGCCTCGCATGACGAGTCTTTCTACCTTTCTCGAAATCGTGTGTGTGTGTGTGTGTCTTTTGAAATGGGGGCTTGAATGACAAGCTTAATCTTGGTTTGAGTGACAAACGTTGATTAGGTGACTTTGTTTGAAAAGACGAGCGTTTGAATGACAAACGTCGGTTTTGAGTTTGAAATGAGCGTTTGCGTGGCAAACGTCGATTTTGAGTTTGAAAAGGAGTTCGAAGGTCGAACTCCGGTTTTTTGAACCGGGAATGTCATTGTTAACGATTTTTACGGGAAAAAACGTATTAAATGATTTTAAGTGTCAAATGGCGGCTTTTAGTTTGAAGATGAGCATTCGGAGGCCGAACGTCATTTCGCGCGTTTTGAAAGAGAGTTCGACGGACGAACTCCGGTTTTGAACCGGGCATTACATTGTTAACGATTTTTATGGGAAAAATGCGTATTAAATGATATGCGATCAACGAATCGGGTTGCGACTCGGACTTTGAAAAGTAAATACTATCACGATCCAAACGGGTCGGACTTTGTAAATGACAGTATTTAAAGTGCGGTATCAACGGAATCAAACGATCCGGATTCGTAAATGACGATCAACGAGGCCAAACGGCTCGGATTTGTAAATGACGATCAACGAGGCCAAACGGCTCGGATTTGTAAATGACAGAAATTAAAATGACGATCGACGGATCGATCGATCCGGAATTGGTAAATGACAATAAAAGTAAACGAAACGGGGTCGGAACGCCGTTTTAACCCGTGATTACTTCTCTTACGGAAAGAGAAGAGGATCGAGGGGCTAAAACGTATCGGACCCCGTTAGACGGAGGCGTCTACATTTCGATAATGACGTTCGAAACGGTCATAGCGACTGGCGCGTAAATCGAGACGGAACGAGAGATTTAGAGAGAGGGAGTTATACCTATGGCTAGGGTTGACTCCTTTGGCTCGGGAGGTGTGTACGGGACACGGAAAGTGATTCGAAAGGTTGTTTCGAAGTAGTAAGGTGCGTATTTGATCGAAATACGAAGGTTTCACGCGAATCGAGACAGAACGGAAGCTCGGAAGGGGTGGAAACCAGTTTGGCCGTGGGGTGTGGTGAATTTTGGTGTTAAAATCCTTTTCTTGCCTTTGACAAAGAACTTCTATTTATAGGGTGAAAATTGCGGTAGGAGTCAGGACGGACTTGGGTGAATCCGGGGGTTTTGGGTATTTTGGAAATGCGGGGACTTGCTTTGGCAATTTCGGGAAAAGTGCGCGTGGAGTCCGTGGGACTTTGACTGTATACCAGGGGTATTTTAGTCTTTTCCCTTTGAATTTGATTGAAGGGTGACTAGAGGGAGGTGGCATGCGTGCCAAGTGTCCCTGTGAGTCACCAGCCATGTGGGATTTTGTCCCCGGGTCCCGGTTTTGTCCGTTTTTTAAAATAACAGTCCGGAAAATGTCTGAAACGCCCCCGGAAAGTGCCGGAAAATGCGTTTTTCAGGGAAAGCCATACTTTTACGTGAGATGACACGTGTTAAGTACGGTTCGACGTCGGGATGCACGGGGCAGTCCCGGGACGTCTCGTTGGCATGGCAACGGGGAGTTTAACGAGTTCCGGTTAACCTGGAGCGGGCCAGTTAACGGATTTCGGTTAACTTTCTGACTGATTTGGACGATCCGAATTTGGGTACTTACAACATCCTTTTAACTTGTTGTCTCTCTTCTTATATTAACTAGTTGTTATTTGATCTCTTGGCCTAAAGTGTGGTCACCTTGGAGTTCATCTCCATGAATGATCACACTAAATGGTCCATATTCTTATTTTCATCTTCTTTTATGTTATTAGTTCTTACTTGACCTAAAATGTGGTCATCTTGGAATAAATTTTCATGGATGACCATTTTAAATGGTCTAAATTGTTTCTACTTCCTTGTAAATGTTTTTCCCTAACCTAAGATCTTCACCTTGGAACAATTTCCATGGATGAAGATCATTAAGGTTCCTAGGTTACAAAAGGGGTGAAGTTGATACATTGAGTTCAAAGATCTCAAGGATGGTCATCTTAATGACCACCTTAGAAATCCACTCTAAAGTTGATACACCCTTAATCTAAATTCAATTTTCATGCATTAATCTTTGTTTTATGTCAAATCTCCCCATCCCAAGCAAATGAAATGCTTTTAAGTCCTAATGTACCCTAAGAATGGCTTGATATAGTAGATCACCACTAATCATGTTTAGTGATCACTAATCAAAGCCTAAGAAAAGTGGGGACAAGCATAGATGCAAAATCCAAAAATGTTTTTATTTAACACTTTCAGTTGCAAACTCCAGTTCTGATTCTGTAACTCCAGTTTACATTACGGAATTCTGAGAATCGGGCTGAAAGCTGCAAAAAAGGAATATTACTGTCCCATCCGCGCGGACAGGATTGAGCCTCGACCTGATCCGCGCGGACAGAAATGTAAGGGACAAATATTTTTGTTTTCAGTCTTTTCTCACTCACAGAAACACACTGTTTTGGTAAATTTCAGTCCAGTCCAGTCAAAACTCTTATTTCCAGAAAATTCCTTTTGCAAAACACACACACACACAAATGGTTTTAAGTTAGGAAGACTCATTTTATGAGGCATTCCGGGTGAACACCAACGTTCTTCCCAGAGTGTAACGTGACCTCCGAACTCACTTCTCTCATTTTTGGGCATTTTTCAAAGTTTTGGCCCTTAAACTAAAAACGGCGTGGTGACTCCGTTTGATTTTCAAAAACCGGGCATCATCATCACAGTGGCGACTCCGCTATGGAATTAAAAATAAGCTTTATCTTTTTTTTAAAAAAAAATAATTAAAAAAAATGGTATTTGGTATATAGGTGGAAACCATTAAGCTTCCTGTACCGCTTCCTAACCCGAGGCTTGGGATAAATTATGGTCTAACAAAGCCACGTACCGGTATCATTTAAAAAAAAAAAAAAGCTTTTGCGGGTCAAACTTCCGTCCCGGCACTTGAAACCATTTGTATGTGTGTGTGTGTTTGTTTTCCCCATTTCACGTTGTTATCTTTTTGGTCGCCTCGGAAAAGTCAAAATTTTGACTGTCGGACCCGTTTCTTTAACTGTTTGAATTTTGTGCTTATGTGCTTATGTGTTCATTTGCTTTCAAAAAATAAAAAATAAAAAAATTCGAAAATATTTTCAAAAAAAAAATCATTTTCAAAATCTTTTGCATGCATCATGCTCTTTAAGACACATGTGAAAAATTCTATTTTACTCAGAAAAAGAAGATAGACTGCCGCACACTACGCGCACTTGGCCTTACACTGCACACTACGTCCTTAACCCGGGAAAATCCCAGTAGCAGTCCGTTTGGCCTTACTACGCCTCTCGGTGCGAGCACGGGACTACCCAAACATCCCTTGGAGCCTCGTGTCGACCATGCACTTATCTGTGACACACTTTGTCCGAGACCCGGTTGGTTTTTAGTTTGGTCCGTGTCGTGCTCTGTCTGTGTATACACCGTGCCAGTCAAACCTTAGTCGGCACGCCAAGTCAATATCTTTCGGAGCCCCTAATCAGTCGAAGTCATGCCGGTTTTCCGTCACGGACTTTGACCAGATCTTGACTGGCGCCTTGACTTTGACTTTGACTTGCACAACTTATGCACCGACTCCCGACATGACACTGAGTCATCAAGGATAAACGATTATTCCATGTCTAATTACGGCATAACTGACGACGGGTCAAGATCAATTATGGATGTTTATCTGTCCAAGCCATGCCGACTTTCCGTCGAGCCCCTTAACATAATCTTGACCTTTGACGTCAGCTTTGTCCGTAATTTACATTGAATACGCGTTAAGACTCGATTACCCGCCAGACTTTAGGATCGTTTTTCTATTCGGTCGGTGGGACCTGCTTGCCTTACAGAACCTTTGTTCGGGGTTACAGGTTGAAGGTCTGTAGCGTAGTGATGGGACTGATCCAGGACTTAGAATAGTTTGCGAAAAAGAAGAGCAATCTTTTCCAACCGCTTAGGGTTTAAGAAGACACGTTTTAAGTAAACAAGAACAAATAACTGCATGTTGCATGAGCCCTAAGCCCAAACACTTACCCTCCTTCATTCCCAAATATCTGAACCCTCGTGTCTTTCCCCCGCAACTCCTCACAAAGCTTGGTTTCGGGCACCGGGTCACCGTCTGATCAGTTGGGAAGAGTCAAGCGCATCGTCAACTTCACCATTTGTTTCGACTCCGAGTTTCAGAATGTCTGCATCAGCTGGTAACAATGGGGGCAACATCACTCCGCCTTCCAGAATCCCTCAGACAGACCAACATTGGATCCAGTTGGTAGAACAGATGAGACTGCGACACGAAGCTCAAATTGACAACCTTCTGGAGGCCTTTAGGAGCCATGGTTTGGCCGCCAGTCTCAATCCCGATGGAACTTTTATCGTGAAGAAGGAAGAAAATCCTCCTCCCACTCTCAATCGTCCTGGATATGTCAGGATGCCGCCACCAGCTTCCTATGTTACCACCGCCGGAACTCCTGCCTGTCGACTTACAGGCCAGCTAGTCCCCAAACAGCAATCCAAAGTGTCGTCGCCCCAACAGCAGTCACGGATGGAGCAATTCAGCATGCCTCAACAGCCGTCAGGTGTCCCCTCTCAGAATGATAATGGTCCTGCAAATATCAGTAAAGGGAATGAAAGTTTGAAAACAATGGAGGAAATGTGGTTAGCCATCAGGGCTCTCGAGGAACGCCAGAATGAACAGCAGGCTTGGATCGAAGAGGCCACACGTCATTTCAGAACAATGGTGATCCCCCAACTAACTGGGGCTCCCCTGAAGGACAAATATGTGCCTGTTCCCCAGGCTCCTAACGCTTCTCGTTACTCGGCAGAATCCAACCATCAGCTTCCCGGTGAGCCCAGCAACAAATCTCCTCAGTCCAGCTCAACTCAGAACCATTCTAGCACAGCTCCACATGGGGTCCCAAATTTACCACCGGCTGTTGAGCACATTTGGTGGGATATCTGTGACTGCCCCGACTGCCTCGAGAGGGACTATCAAGATTGGATAAACGAAGATCGCCCTCCCAAGAAGAAGAAAGCTTCCTCCCAACAAAAATTGAAAGAAAGATTCGAGGTCGATGATACTAGTGTGGGGACACTTGGAGAACCATCAGGGAAATTCGACTACTATGTCCTCTACACTAACGAGCCTAAGCCGCGGCACAAATGACTGCACAATCTGGAGGCCTGCAATTCAACTATCAATGATGGGAGGGGGCCGCTCATCTCTAAATAAAAATGTCACATTAGTTTCTTAGTCAACCTTTGTAGGTTCTAGTATGTTCCCTTTTACCAAAGTCCTTTGTGGACATCTGCAATTGTAGCCCGTTATGGCAAGGTAGTCAAAAAAAAAATTTCAACTTTTGTATGAGTCCCTTTCTTTTCTCCCTAGACCCGAGGCATTGTTTTATATTTAATGAAATGGTTTTATTGCAAACGATCACTCGTATTGTTCAAATGCTTGAACTACGGCGGCCTGAGCCCCTCACAATGAAGGGAACGTAGGCAACCAGAAATGGTCCGGCCATTAATACATTTCAAACTGATAAAGGATTTTGGACAATCTTGTGATCATTTTGGATAAAACATGTTTCCAAATGTCTCGACGAGTCTTCTTTTTTCTATAACATAGGGAAGATAGAGCTAAACACTGATTTCTGTCGGCAAGGGCTTCCATACACCTTTCCATGTCAACGCTCTCTCAAAAGAGCCAAGTCTCGGAGTGAGTTCTTTTTGGGCCCTCAGCAAATGGGGCCATACGCCCTTACAAGTATACACTTCTAAAAATTTCCTCTGTCCGGTTGACTAATTAACTGAAGAAGATAAAGAAAAGGATGGGTTGCCCCCTTTGCTGCATTGCAATTCGGTCCTCGGAAGATGCCCTAGTTCTGTGGGCCATCCAAGGAACGACGACGAAATCTCGGGTTCAGGAGCCCGTAACTTGGGAAGCAATTCGGAAGGCTGCCCAGGTAGAAACCAGTAAAGCTCAAAATCCCCAAGCTCAGCCTCTCACCATTACTAAGCTTCGCCAGAATCAGTGGCCAGTAGCCAAACAAGCTCCTCCGTTGACCTTGGCAGCATTGAAGAAATCCAGTAAAGAAGCAACAGATAAGGAAGTTAACTTGTTGACCAGATCCGGGCAGATCTACCAGGGGAACTCCAAGGCCGATAAGAAGACAGCGGATCAAGCACCTGGGGAGAACCGTAACCCCTATGCCAAGACAGCCGAAACTCCTGACCCCGAGAAGGAGGATCCCATGCTCACTCAGTTGAAACAGACTCAGGCTTCTTTTTCCAAGGTCGCTGTCCGCCAATTTAAATGATGATTCTACCACAAAGTCAACTAAGGCCTGCACTTTGATTGTCTTTCTCGGGGAGTAGGTGATCTGGAACTCAGTGAGTTCGATAGACCAAGCTAGCATTCTCTCCGAGGACTCTGGTTTGTGTAAAACCTTTCTAAGCGGGGTCTCAGTGAGTACAATAATAGGGTGTGCAGAAAAGTAGGCTCTTAATTTTCGAGCAGATACAAGCAAGGCGTAAGCTAACTTCTCTATATTTAAATAACGCCCCTCTACGGAGTACAAATCCTTAGATACATAATAAACTGGTTTTTGGGAGTTATTATCCTGCCTTACAAGAACAACAGCTACTAGCAGATCAGTAACTGCTAAAAACAGAAAAAGTTCTTCCTGCTGAGTAAAGGTGGCTGCCCGAGGTATGTCTTGACTTCTTCAAAAGCTTGATGGCATTCATGACTCCATGCAAATTCGTCAGCTCTCTTCCCCCCTTTTAGAGTTTTGAAGAAGGGGAGGCATCTCTCTGCTGACCGCGAGATGAAGCGGTCAAGTGCGGTGATGCGACCATTGAGTTTCTGTACATCCTTCACGCAAGCATGAGGTTTCATGTCCAACAGCGCTTAGATTTTTTCGGGATTAGCCTCTATTCCTCACTGGTTGACCATGAATCCAAGGAACTTGCCCGCCTTTACCCCAAAGGCACATTTTAAGGGATTTAGTTTCATGTTATTGCGGCGCAAGTTTTGGAAGGTTTCCTCCACGTCTAGCTCATGGGAGTTTTCCTTTGTTTTTATAACCATGTCATCAATGTAGGCCTCAAGGTTTCTGCCCAGTTGGTTTTTGAAGACAAGATTGACCATTCGTTGATAGGTGGCTCCTGCATTTTTTAGCCCGAAGGGCATCATAGTGTAACAGTAAGTCTTGACCGCAGCGATGAAAGCTACAGAGCGGACATCTTCAGGAGCCATCTGGATCTGATGGTAGCCGGAGTATGCATCAATGAAGCTCAATACTCTGTGACCGGCTATTGAATCCACCAATCTGTCTATGCGAGGAAGAGGAAAGCAGTCTTTGGGGCATGCCTTGTTGAGATCAGTGAAATCAACACACATTCTCCACCTGCCGTTGGACTTTTTGACCATTACTACGTTTGCTAGCCATTTAGGGTTGGAAGTCTCCTTTATTATCCCTTCTTTGAGCAATTTCTCTACCTCTTCCTTGATCGCAATCTCCTTCTCCGGGGAGAAGTACCTCGATTTTTGATGAATGTTCTTGAAGGATGGGTCATCATTGATTTTATGGAGGATCACGTCCTTGCTGATTCCCTGCATATCCTCCACCCTCCAAGCGAACACATCACAATTTGCTCGAAGGAACTCAATGAGGATCCTTCTCTCCTCGTGATGAATTTCCAGCCCGACCTTAACAGTTTGCTCGGGGAAGTGGGAGTTGAGAACTACCTCCTCGAGCTCGTCGTTAGGTTGAAGGTCGCTGATTTCACGATTATGCAAGGAGTCAATGACAATAGTTGGGGGGGTTGACCTGGGCTCCGGTCAGCGCTGCCATGGAATATATGACCTCGCGGTCAATCTTTTCCTCAATTCCCCGATCAATGTACCCTCTCACAATAGGGGCCAACTGTTTTGATTTTCTGCTCGTATTGAGCACCACCTTCGTGGTATGGAAAGAAAGCATGCCAATTGGAATGGGTGCCAGCACAAGTGCAAGGTCCTTTCCTTTCTTTGATTTGTCATCGCCCTCCTTCTGCGGGCAGGAGGTCTGGCCTTTATCAGCTTTTCTCTTCTCCTCAAGTGCTCGGAGGAATCTCCCGGGCTGGTTCTTGATGGTGGAAACCCCGCCCGGGGTGTTAAATTTCACCCTTTGGTGGGGAACGGAAGCAACTATTCCCGATTCGGCCTGAGCAGTTACGCCGAGAATGGCATTGTATTGGGAAGGAAGATCGACCACCATGAAAGTAATTTTGGCCGTCTTCTGCATGGGTTTTTCCCCAATAGTTACTTCAAACACAATCGTCCCCTTTACCCCCACGGCGTGGTTGGTGAACCCCTCAAGCATGCCCGCATAAGGAGTCAGGTTAGCCTCGGTCATTCTCATACCTACCAACGTGTGGTAGTAGAGGATATCCCTGGCCGCGCCCGTATCAATTAAAACTCGATGTATGTTGGCTCGATTAATTTTCATGTGGATAGTTATGGGCTGAGTAGAGGGAAATAGGGAGGAGGCAAGTTCACTCTTTTTAAACCATATTTCTTGCTCTTCCTCGGGAGCCAATTGGGGGGATTAGGAAAACCTTCTCCAATGTTCGAATCTGAATGGAGAGCTGCTTGTTGGATGGAGGCTCTTCGCCAATGAAATTAATGTCATAGTCCCCCAAGTCATCATCGTAATTGTATCTCTCATTCCTCTCCGGGCCACGCGTGACTCGTGCTTGCTGCTGATTATTGTTATTGGGGGCATTGTTGTTGCCTTTAACCCATTTGGTTAGCTCCCCATCATTGATTCTCTGCTGAATAATTCGCTTCAACTGGAAGCAGTCCTCTGTGCCATGTCCGGTAGGCTCTGGGGTAGTCTCCTGAACTTGGCTTATCCTTTCTTTTGCTGAAGCTCGGGGAGCGGGCACATTGGGCTCTTCTGCGGATGCAATGGCAGAGGCCCTTTCATACATCTCCTCTACGGTTTTTGGCCGGCTGGAGGCAAAATTCATTTTGAGGAAAGAGGAGCTGAGGCCGCCCTCAAAACAGAGTCGGATATCTCCTTCCTCTAAATCCACAATCTCCTCGCTCACCTTCCTAAACCGAGATATGTAATCTTTTGTGGCCTCGTTTGGGGCCTGCTTGACGCAGACAAGATCTGTCTTTGGTCGAGCGGGCTCACCGGCCCCAGCAAAGGCATTAAGAAAGAGGTTTCTAAATTGACTGAAAGATTGGATGGACCGGGGTTTGAGAGCCAACATATAAGATAGGGCCTTGCCCGTGAAATTTGCAGCTAAGGCTTTGCACATCACGGACTCGTCTGAGGAGAATAGAGCCATTTGTCCCTCAAATCGTCCCATATGGCTCTTGGCATTTTTGGAGCCATCATATGTGTCCATCTGGGGGGCTTGCCCCTCTGAATAGGTGCCCGCGCTATCTTGTCGCTGAAGGCATCCATGGTGCGGCCACACTTCTGGGCTGCCTTTTGGTGGGTCTCCCATATCTTTTGCATAAATTCAACAAATTCAGGGCTCTGATTATCAACCTTCTATTTTTTAGCACGTGGAATCACGGCCTTCTCCTTGGCCTGAGCCAAGGGTCTGGCGTGGGATTTCGCACGGTGATTTGATTGTGCTTCTTCCCCGGCCTCCTCGCTATCATCCACATGCACCACACTGCGTTTGGCTAGATGTTCGCGATCAAGGATTGGTTCAACCCGGTTTGCCCCCCTAGCTTGACTAGCAAGCGAGTTAGCGGGGGCTCGTTGGGAGAACCTTTGTGACCCTTGGGGGAACTGTAGCCCGCCGTTTGCCTCTATCTCAAACATCTCCATTTGAGCATCATTGATGGCCATGGCCTCAGCGACCAGCTTGGATTTGGCGACCAGAATTTCTTGCCTTTTCAGGATTTGCTCCGGGGAGAGTGGAGTATTTAAAGCGGTGTTTTTTATAGGAGCTTGGGGAGTTTTTGGGCTATTGTTTAGGAGGGCTTGGGCTTTCTCAGCTCGTGCCTCATCGGTTAGCCGGTGTATAGCTCGTTGAGATGGGGAAAGGCTTTTTTGTGGCTGAGAACGAGCCCCCATCCGGTTAAAAACAGAGTTGGTTGCTTATCCTTATTGGCGTTGGAAGGTGAGGCCTGGTCATTCGGCTCAATGGTCAAGTGACCAGCATTTTCCAAGGTTTTAGACATGCTTGGAAAAGAAGGAAATGACTGAAAAGAAGAGCTTTTAGACAGTCAGCTGTTTAGAATACAAGGTGTCTGAAAACAAAGATTTTTATGAGAAACAAATGACGATTCCCGGCAATGGAACCACTAATGACGCCAAGCTTTTCAGGGTCAAGAGCGGTTCAAGGATATCTGGCTTGATATTTTGGATGGTTTGTGGTACCTACAACACAACACAAACGAAATACCGTTAAGGTCAAAGTTGGATGTTAATCCAACTCAGGCCCTCGGGTGTGAGAGTAAGATTACTGAGTAAATAAGGCCTTGAATACCTTGAGTGTGTGTGGGTGTTTAGGGTTTGAGAATAATATGGCTTACTCAATCTATTTGGAACTTACCTTGCCCAAGGGGACAAAGGTATTCTATTTATAGGCAATGGAGAGGTGCTTGTTGAGGTAAGCAATGGGATCAGCCCTAGAGGGCACTTTGGTATTTGACCGCCTACACGTGTCCGTAGCTAATTGGCCCTGTCAGGGAGGGAACATTGACTGGAGAGGGGACATGACTGAAAGGGACAGGAGCCGTGTATATGACTTGGCGCATTAAATGAAATAGTAGGCGCCTGACTGAGCCGCATTAAATGTGTGATGGGGGAGCCGGCAACTTGCATGTCAGAGCCAGTGAGCTAACTTGCTCAGTAAGGCTTGACATTAACCGGGAGGCAGGTGAGATAACCGGGAGGCAGGTATGAGCCCGCGGTCAACATCTTGGGCGCGATCAAAGGTATTTGACGCGGGCATGGATGGAGCGGTCATACCTCCTGCGGGCACCAATCCAACGGTCAGGATCCCTCCGATCTTTGAGAAGGATGATTCAGGGAGAAACGCGGTCTTGACCTCAAGGGCCTATCTGTCCGCGGTCTTCCCCTCAGCGGTCTAGGAAATTTCACGTCACCGGTTCCTTAGATCAGACCGAGCGTGGGCCCGATCCAGCAGGTACGGGCTCATCAATGTCTAACTTTTTTCCAGAATTATTAAATCATTTTCAGCAAATAACATGTTTCGGTTAACACTTACACTCATAATTCAGTACGGTAAGGGTAAATTGCAATTAGTTACCTAAAATTCACACTCATATTTTTCTTTTCAAAAATTAGATAAAAACTTAACGAGAATCTATTTAAAAAATATAACGCCCACCCCTTTAGTTAACATGTCGGACCATAACTATAGGAAACAACACCATCACCCCTTTAGTTAACATGTCGGACCATAACTATAGGAAACAATACCATCACCCCTTTAGTTAACATGTCGGGCCTTAACTATAGGAAAAAACACCATCATCGCCTCTAACACCACCAACCATCATCACCATTAACACCACTAACCATCATCTCCACCACCGGAATAATAACCTCCTTCAATATCATACATACTTTACCCATTCTAACTTAAAATAAGCCTTGTCTCCTCGTTTTACTTTATCTTTCTAACCACAACCACCTCGGGCCACCCTTCCCACCACCTGATCCAGTCAATAACTCTGGCCACCACCTCCGGCCAACCACCACCTCCGAAAGGTCACCACCGCCATTCACCAGTCATGTGGGTTCATAAATAATTAAATATCTACTATACAAGGTTTGAACCCATAACCACAAATCATAGAAAGAGTGACATAGTTTGTGTATATAAAAGGGTATTTTAGGAACTTAAAAAGTTTTAAAATTAATTAGAGATTTATGGTTAATTAGTATTCTCTGTCCAATAGTAAGGTTTTTACTTTCATTTTTGATAAATAAAAGGAAATGAAAATTTCTCTATGCTAATTTACTTTTAATACTAATAATATTTCCTTTTCTTAATCTCGCACAAAGTCAAAGTCAAAATATTATTATGAAACGAATGTAGTATGTTATATGGTCTAGATGGTAAAATTGATAAATGAATGTCTTAAAAGTTAGTAACTAATCTATTTTGTTTGTAAACCAACTAAAATCTGACAGTCCATTGGTAGTTCTGTTGTAGGAAAATGAAAGGAAAAATGCAAGCCCTAACTTCAATAGAGAGAGAATAACATCTTTAAACCTAAACCTAAGTGGCTTTGTCCCAATGGTATTTGGGTGACTTCTCGAAGGGGAGGTCACCGGTTCGATTCCCCCCAAGGAAAATCAATGTGGTTTAATTTCTATCTTGGGTTTCAGGGTCCTTAGGAGTCCCTCGGGCACATCCATTCAGTTAAGGAAGCAGCATTGCTGGGCTTGCAACCTCAGTGTGGGGAGTTCAACTACCGCGTTGTAGGAGGGCTCCCTTGGGGCCAGGAGTATAAGGGGTGCTGCCACCCCGCATTGTGGGCACATCCGCGATTTACATCCGCCGGCGTGCGAGGATCGGTGCACAGTGGTCAGGATTGACCCGGCGAAGCTGGGAACCTGGATATCAAACAAAAAAAAAAAAAGAATAACATCTTTAAATTAGATCTAGACATATGATATAGCTAGAGCTAGGTTTTCTGTCTTCTACTTAGGGCTTATACAGACTTTTCACATATCTAAACAAAATAATATTTCCTTCTCCCAATAGTTTGAACCACTTTGTCGTCAACTCAATTTCAATTGAATTTTAATTATAATTTTATAAATTTTAAGTATTTTTATTTTTACGCAATTTTAAAACTTATTATTAATAGTATTCTTATAGTAAAACAATAACAACTTTTAGAATTGTATAAAAATATCAAAATTTTCATAAAATTACTATCAAAATTTGATTGAATTGATCTTTAAAATCAAAATAAATTAAATTTTTACGTAGATAAACTACTCCCTAGTTTTTTGTTGTTGTTTTTTTATATTGGCAGAACTCTCCCTAGTTTTTTGTTGTTGTTTTTTTATATTGGCAGAACTCCCTAGTTAGTTAAAGAGAAAGAAAAGATATGATGCTATATGTAGATGTGGTCATAGAATTTGTGAATCAAATGACTTGACATAATTTTAGCAAAGACACATTTCAAACACATACAAGGGCAAGTCAAAAATCCAGTTGCTTAGCAGGTAAATATAGTGGACAAAAAGGGTTCACTATACTGTGTACTAAACATTCATATTCTAGAGAGAGAATCAGAGGGAGGGAGAGAGAGAGAGAGAGAGTAAACCCTAGAATATACCTACCTCAAGCTATCCTCACAGCCTCTACCCATAATGTTTTTGACATCTGCCCAATATCTATCTTAAAGAACAAAAGAAAAAACACGTGGATTAATTTAATTAATTTAGATGATACTAGTATACCTCAATTAAAAATTTAACAGAAGTCACAATTTTTTTCATTTTTTTGTTCGTTCTAAAATGTTATATTTTTAAATGAGAAAAGTGATTTTATGCAATTTTATTATTATATACTCCCTCCGTCCCGCTAATATTAGCACACTTTCCTTTTCCTTTTTGGGCGTCCCGCTAATATCCGCACACTCTCAAAAAGGAAATTTTATATTAATAAAATATTCACCCAACCCCACTCATTCTCTCTCCTACATTATTTTAATACTCACAACACCATTATAATTTATTACGAGTAGGTTTTGGGGGAAACTAGTTTCTCCCTAACATTATGAAAAGTCTTGTTTTAAAAATCGAAACAAAGGCATGTACAATTTTTTTAAAAATAAAAAACAAGACTTTTTATAATATTTGGGAAAATTAGTTTCCCCCAAAATTTTCTGATTTATTACACCCTCCACTCATTCTCTCTCCACTCATTCTTTTACACTCACAACATTTTATTAAAATATCATATTCCTTAATTCCCGCACAAACAGTGTTTGTGCTAATATTAGCGGGACGGAGGGAGTATGTAATCTACAAACCAGTAATAATATTTTTTACAAACGTTAACTGGTCAACACTTTTAACTTCGGCGGAATTATAATGTTAGAGAAATAATTAAGAAAAAGTGTGGTGAAGTAGGTATTGTGAGTATGAAAAATGAGGTAGGAGAGAGAAAGTTGTTGGAAAAAATGTAAGTGGGTGGGAAGGAAATTTGAGAATTTTTCCCAAAATGGGTTATTTGTTAAATGACCAAATTGAATGTGGGTTTGTGTTCTACTTCATGAGAACACTGAAATTAAATATTTATTTGTCCAAAATGATTAATGGATGAATGAGATATTAAGACTCAAAATTAGTGATTTGAAAGTGGAAAAATGTGGTTATCCCACATTGAATGGGAATGTATAATCCAGCAGGCTAATGTCTGTTGGAATTCTCATGTTCATGAACAGACTTGTAACATCAAGCTTAATGTTTATTTGTATTCTCATGATAATGAACAGACTTGTAACAGCAATCTTACAGTCTTACGGAATTAAAATGGTGACTGTTCAGTTGTCCAGTTATTGAATATAAGATGGAGCCATAAACCATTTGAAACACCATAAATTTTTCCAGCAGCCTCCCATCTCTCTCTCTCTCTCTCTTGTTGCATATTGTAGCATCTTTCCTTTGGTCTCCGTGCATTTCTGCATCGTGGTGATACTGTCCAGGCACACTGCCAATTCGCCGGGAACTTTGGGTGCAAAGTGCCCCTGATTCGAACGTTCTATCATGGGAGACTTGTGTCCACGACAGCCTCAAGCACTATCGGTGAGAGGACAAATAAGTCTTAAGGAGACTGGTTCATCAGGGCTTGTGCACAACAACCAATTGTTACTGCCGATTTGTTTCTTCAAATTTATTCAGTTTATATTTCTATTTTTAATTTCTGTAATTCTTTTCTTTCTGTTATTATAATTTCTGACAACAATCTTAAGACTTACTCCCTAAAGAAGGGATACGTTTTACAGAAACATTAAACTGATTAAATTGTTTTCTCTGTTTCAGAAATGGTTACTAAACAGAATGTGACTGGAAAGGAAACCGTAACTGTGACCCAAACTGAAAATGGTTCTCAAGGCACTACTGTTGTGACTAATTCTCAAACCGTGCACATCTCAACCCCCCATGCTGAAAAGTCAAAAAAGTTTATTGGCCACGACTTCAAAAGGTGGCAGCAAAAGATGCTTTTCTATTTGACCACTTTGAATTTGGCTAAGTATTTGCAAGAATATATGCCAAATGTGGCCGAAAACGAGACCGATGTAACAACCTTGGCAACAAGTCAAACTTGGAAACATGGGAAATTCCTTTGCAAGAACTATGTTCTTAATGGATTGTCCAATGCTCTCTATAATTTTTTTAGAGAGAAGAGGAATGCTAAGGAATTGTGGGAGTCCTTAGACCACAAGTATAAAATTGAGGATGCGGGAACAAAGAAGTTCATTGTTGCCCGTTTCCTTGATTTTAAGATGGTTGACTCAACAACTGTGAAATCTCAAGTAGAAGAGTTTTAAATGATTTTGCACAAGATGCATGTTGAGGGTATGGTGCTAAGTGAAAGTTTTCAAGTGGCTATAATGATTGAAGTTGCCTCCCGCTTGGAATGATTTCAAGAATTACCTTAAGCATAAGCGAAAGGAGATGAACGTTGAAGGGCTTATCCTTCGACTTAGCATTGAGGAAGGCAATAGAGTTGCCGAGAAAAGGTTTACCCCAAGTATGGCCAAAGCCAATGCGGTGGAGCATGGTCAAAGCCCCAAAGGTAAAGGCAGGGGTAAAGCCAAAGTTGGAACAACTAAGAGGTCGTTCAATTTGAAGCCTCAAGGAGGGGTTTCTATGAAGAGGTTCACAGGAACTTGTTTCAATTGTGGTGATGAAGGCCACGAGGCTTCGACTTGTAGGATGCCAAAGAAAACTCGTGAATCGAATATGGTGGAAGACATAACTAGAGATGTGTCTGATATGCACCTTGCGGCGGTAGTGCCCGAGGTGAATATGGTGGGATCGAATCCATATCAGTGGTGGATTGACACTTGTGCTACTAAACATGTATGTTCTAACAAAGACATGTTTAGTACTTTTGAAGCTATGAAAATGACGAAAAGTTATTTATGGGGAATTCAGCCACTTCCGACATCAAAGGTCAAGGGAAGGTGGTTTTGAAGATGACATCTGAAAAGGAATTGACTCTCAACAATGTGCTCTATGTGCCCGATATCCGGAAGAACTTAGTGTCCGGCTCGCTTTTAATTAAGCATGATTTTCTTATTGTGTTTGAATCTGATGTTGTCACTTTGTCCAAAAATGGAATGTTTGTAGAAAAAGGGTATGTGAATGATGAGATGTTTAAGTTAAGTGTAATGGTGGTGAAACCTAATGTAATGGCGATTAAGCCAAAAGTCAATGCAATGAATAATTCTTCCGTTTACTTGCTTGAGTCTTCCCATTTGTGGCATGGTAGATTAGGACATGTTAATTATGATGTCATTCGTAGATTAATTAACTTGAATTGCTTACCCAAATTTAAATTTGATTGCAAACACAAATGTGAAACTTGTGTAGAATCAAAATTTACAAAACCTTCATTCCATCCAATAACAAGAAATAGTGAACCACTCGAGTTAGTTCACACAGACATATGTGACTTCAAATCAACACAATCACGTGGTGGCAAGAAGTACTTTGTGACTTTTGTTGATGATAGAAGAAAATTTTGCTATGTGTACCTCATCAAAAGTAAAGATGAAGCTATAGAGAAGTTCACTCTCTATAAAAATGAAGTTGAGAATCAATTAAACCGGAAAATTAAGGTGCTAAGAAGTGATCGTGATGGGGAATATGAATCTTCATTTGAGGCAATTTGTGCTCAATATGGAATTAAACATGTAACCACGGCACCTTATACACCCCAACAAAACGGTGTTGCCGAACAGAAAAATCAGACATTAGAAGAAGTGATGAATACCATGTAGATAAGTTCGGGATTACCTTCTAACATATGGGGAGAAGCCGTGTTGTCGGCAAATTTTGTGTTAAATAAGGTACCTCGAAAGAAACTAAACAAGAGGCCATATGAATTATGGCAGGGAAGAGCACCATGTTACAAATACTTGCGAGTGTGGGGGTGTCTTGCGAAGGTAGCCGTACCTCCACCTAAAAGGGTGAAAATTGGACCTAAGACTGTTGATTGCATATTCATTGGATATGCACACAATAGTTGTGCTTATATATTTCTTGTGTATAAATCAAAAATTCAAGATATACACAAGAATACAATAATGGAATCTAGGAATGTGTCTTTCTTTGAGATTGTGTTTCCATATAAGTTAAGAAATGAGGCAAGCTCATCAACTAGGGTACAACATTCAATAGAAGAAGAATACATTCAAGATAAAAGTGAATAAGAGGAGATGGAACCTCGACGTAGCAAAAGAGCTAGGGTAGAAAAATCATATGGCCCGAATTTTCTAACCTACATGCTAGAAAGTGAGCCACAAAGTTATAAAGAATCCGTGAGCTCTTCCGAAGGACCATTGTGGAAATAGGTCATTAAGAGTGAAATTGATTCCATTTTGCAAAATCACACTTGGGAACTAGTGGATCTTCCTCCGAGAATAAACAACTAGGATGTAGGTGGATTTTCAAAAGGAAAAGGAAGACGGATGGAACAATTGATAAGTATAAGGATAGACTTGTAATTAAAGGTAACAGACAAAAGGAAGGCCTAGATTACTTTGACACGTATTCTCCTGTTACGAGAATAACGTCTATTAGAATTGTACTTGCAATTGCCGCATTGCAAAATCTTGAAGTACATCATATGGATGTAAAAACTGCCTTTCTAAATGGAGATTTAGAAGAGGAGATTTACATGGAACAACCAGTGGGATTTTCTGCTCCAGAGCAAGAAAACAAAGTGTGCAAGTTAGTAAAGTCATTGTATGGCCTCAAACAAGCACCAAAATAATGGCATCAAAAGTTTGATCAAGCCATGATTGAAAGTGGATTTAAAATCAATGAATGTGACAAATGTGTCTATATCAAAAACACGGAAAATGGCTATGTCATTTTGTGTCTTTATGTAGATGACATGCTTATCATAGGAAGCTATGATAAAATGATTAAATCCACAAAGAATATGTTGAACTCAAAGTTTGAAATGAAAAATATGGGTTTAGAGGATGTTATCCTTGGAGTGAAATTTCTAGAATACCAGATGGACTTGTACTGAGTTAATCACATTATGTGGATAAAATTCTAGAGAAATTTAACAAGGATGACAATAGAACCGTTAATACTCCAATTGACACAAGCCTACATTTAAAAAAGAATAAAGGAGAACCTGTGTCTCAGTTAGAGTATTCAAGGATCATTGGAAGTTTAATGTACTTAATGAGTTGTACAAGGCCAGATATTGCTTATGTTGTGAGCAATCTGAGTCGGTATACAAGTAATCCTGAGACAGACCATTGGAAGGGTATTGTGAGAGTACTAAGGTACTTAAGATATGTTAGTGCAGACTGTGGGTGTTACCACAGATGTGGGTGTTACTACAGGTGTTGTCACTGGCAATTATGTGTTACCCGAACTGAAATGATTTATAATTGTATAATTATGTCCATATTATTTTATATCCTAATGTCTAATATTATTTGCAGATATATGTGTTTGTTAGTCTATATTTCAGGTTATATTAAGGTTGGATTAGTTGCTAGAAACATGGAATGAAGTTAAAGAAGAGTTGCGCATAAATGGGGAATTTATGTGTAACTTTGACATAGTCTTACCTTGCTGTTTTTGAAGGAAAACGTGGTGAAGACTAAGTCCAAGTTTGGTTACTGTTTATTAAAGAGTACAAGGTCAAGAAAGCAAGGGAGTACAAGAGGGGAATGCATGGACTTGGGCTCCAAGAAGTCGGTTGCTACAAATGGGGAAGTTGGTACAAACAACCCATGAAGTAAGGAGCAAGCACACGAATTTCTCCAGTCTCCCTCACACGATCAAAACTCCAAGACTGTTATCTTTGAGTAGCCTCCAAGACATTTGAAGGCTATAAATAGGCAAGGTATGGACACTTGAAGATATGCCTTAGCACAAGAGAGATAAAGTATCATTGGCTCATATAATCCTTCCTCCCTTGTAATTCTAACTTAAACATTGTGTGTTTAAGTGAGTGTTGGCTAAGGATATGATTCTATACTTTATCTCATTAGTTCCATAGAGCAATATCATTGTAATAGAAATAGGGAACTTTCGGCTTTGTATTCTTTCTATATTGATTGTAAAGTCTTCGCCATTTAGGCACACTCAATTTATATGTTTATATAACTTGAGAAAAACAACTCTTGTGTTATTTATTTCTGCTGCAAAAATCTTGTAAAATCTTTTTAGTTTTTGTGGTGTGTGTAGTCCGTCAGTGTGTTATCAAAGGTGTTGGGTAACACCTACGATAACATCTCTTTCCAGCTAAGCCTTGACAATTTCAAGATATACTCGTGACTTTGGATTACATTATACCAGACATCCAGATGTGATTGAAGGATATACTGATGCTAACTGGATATCAGATATCAAAGACTCCAGGTCTACAAGTGGATATGTATTCACATTAACAGGTGCAGCTATATCATAGAAATCTTCTAAATAGACTGTTATAGCCATATTCATTATGGAATCAGAGTTTATAGCCTTGGACAAGTGTGGTGAAGAAGACTAATGGCTACACCAATTTCTAGAAGATATTCCAAAATGGACGAAGCCTGTGCCAGTAATTTGTATCCATTGTGATAGCCAATCTGTAATTGGTAGGGCACAAAGCAATATGTACAATGGTAAGTCTAGACATATACATCGCAGACATAATACCATAAGACAACTACTCTCAACTGGTACTATATATATTGACTATGTGAAGTCAAAATATAACTTAGCGGATCTGTTAACCAAAGGGTTAACCAAAGAGGTAGTTGAAAGATTGACATTGGGAAGGGGATTAAAGCCTCTTGAGAAGTTAAACACAGCGGAAAAACCAACCTAGTTGACTAGAGATCCCAAGATCTAGGTTTTCAAAGGGACAACCTAAATGTTAAAAGACTTGTAGTTTCACTGTGGGAGAACCAACCCCAATCTCATTCCTTATGTCACATCCCTAAAGGAAAGGTTAAGATTATAGCTTTTAATGATTCTTACACTTCGAAATTGCCGAGTGAGGGTAATAAGGGTTACTTATAAGAATCACCTATGTGAGAGAAAAGTTTGGCCACTTTGAGGAGAATTGCATGAGGCTCAATTCATAGACCCTCTCACAGAACCAGGCATTATGTTCAGGGCTATGAATGAAGATAGCTATGAGAATTGAAGTGTGTTAGGGAGATACATGTGTAAAGTATACCGGCTACACAAAAAGCTGAACAGTTCAAGGACATCACGCCTACTGATTAGCGAGTAGAGTAAATATATTTTACAAGAGAAGGTTCAAAGGGCAAACCCCTACCTATCCTATGAAGGTGTCAACTTCCGGACTTTATCACTATTTCCTCATCATTTCCTTCATGTGGGGGATTGTTGGAAAAAATGTAAATGGGTGTGAAGGAAATTTGGGAATTTTTCCTAAATGGGTTATTTGTTAAATGACCAAATTGAATGTGGGTTTTTGTTCTTCTCCATGAGAACATTGAAATCAAATATTTATTTGTCCAAAATTATTAATGGATAAATGAGATATTAAGGCTCAAAGTTAGTGGGTTGAAAGTGGAAAAATGTGGTTATCCCACATTGAATGGGAATGTAAAATTCAGCAAGCTAATGTCTGTTGGTATTTCTATGATCATAAACAGACTTGTAACAACAAGTTTAATGTATGTTTCTATTCTCATAATCATGAACAGACTTGTAATAGTAATCTTAATGTCTGTCTGTTTGATTTCCTCCTTTTATAACTGTCACACGGAATTAAAATGGTGATTGTTCAGTTGTCCAGTTTATAGATATAAGATGGAGCCACAAACCATTTGAAACACCAGAAAGTTTTCCAGTAGCCTCTCCTCTCTGTCTATCTCTCTCGTTGCATATTGTTGCATCTTTCCTTTGGCCTCTGTGCATTTCTGCATCATGGTGATACTGTCCAGGCACACTGCCAATTCGCCGGGAACTTTAGGTGAAAAGTGCCCCCGGTCCGCACGCTCTATTCTGAGAGACTCGCGTCCACGGTAGCCTCAAGCACTATCAGTGAGGGAACGAATAAGTCTTAAGGAGGCTGATTCATCAGGGCTCGTGCACAACAACAAATTGTTACTACCAATTTGTTTCTTCAAATTTATTCAATTTATATTTCTATTTTTAATTTATGTAATTCTTTTCTTTCTGTTATTGTAATTTCTGCCAACAAAAGTGGGGCAGGAAATAATAATTGAATTGTTGTTGTTAGTATCACATGAGGGTCTCATTAATATAAAAGTAATAAAACATTTCTGTTTTATAAAGTTTGTAGTTTGTAATGTAATGCCTAAAGAGTAAAGTGTGTAGTGTATAGTGGGATGGAGAGAGTATATATTTAGGGATGGATGAGGGGATGGTAATATTTTTAGTCAAGTGTGATATTTTTTAGACAATGTTCCAAACCTTGCTAGAGGAGAGATCAAACTATATACCTCAGAAAAGAGAGTGATAGTTGGTTTTACCACTGGATCACTTTTTTAAATCAGTGGCAGATCTAGAGAGTTAGGCTTATCTTTACCACTGGGCAATTCTTTGAAACGCAGTGATGGATACAGAGCATTTTATAAGTGGATGCACAAATATATTTTATAATGTATCTTATGAAATAGTAATGTTTAATATGGTACTCAAATATACAACTACGAAGTTAAAATTTGAACACTAAACCACAAAAATTATTTGAGTAAATAGGTGCACTTCCAATCTTTCACGCATTTAATATGCTTTGTGTTTGCAACTGTTGTTTCACCAACTTGACTACGTACAAGGGAAAATGTAGAGAATATTATTATCTTCTGTAAATCAACAGATTACAATCTCTAATCTAATTCACGAAATATTATTATCTTCTGTAAATCAACAGATTACAATCTCTAATCTAATTCATGAAAGAGCACAATCACCCCTTCCCCAAATTAGGCACCCGCGCGATCGCCCCAATAAGGGCGCGGTCGCTCACTCTTGGCAGAAACTTGGCGCGGTCGCACGCCCTTGCTTGCACGTTCGCTCTCCTCGGTTTTGTCAGGAATTCCGATTTTACTTGTTTAATCCCCTAATTTAGGCGTATTCAACATATATGTTATCAAACCCAACAAATATGATTATATGTTCAAAGTTCATTTGTTTGTAGTAAATACAAAATAATAAAAAGATCATTTTGGAGTGGAATGAGTAATATAATTGAATCACCCAAACTAATAAAACAACTAGGAAAACAGACGGAGTAATTCCTCTGTATCATGTAATATTTCACTTTTGCCATTTTGAGCGTTGTTTTGGTCTAATTCAAGCAATTCAACTTCAAGGAGAAATATGGGGCACAATGGAATATGATAATGAAATTTCAAGATGTGACTGCAAGAGATTTAACGAGGAAAGCCCTTGAACAACTTGTTCGCCGACACAAAACCTCGGAACAATGTAATATTATTAGTTTTGTGGTGGTAGAGAGAAAATGTAAGTACAATGTGTGATGCTAACTGATTATGTGAATGTGTGTATACATGTGTTTTCTTATTTAAATACATATGAAAATAACGGTAGCTACTAGATAAATGTAATCCCATCTTTTGTGCCATGAATCTCGCAGGTAGTTGATGACCATGATACCCGTTGTGTTTTAACAAGTGACCGTTTGTAGATGACCTTCTTTGACTTGGTTTATAACGTTGGCGAAGTCTTGGAAACGGTTCCTATAATGTCGCCTTTCAATAATCACAGCAAGTGTGCAGAGTCCATCAATTTGTGTCGTCAAGTTGTTACCACAAGATGAGATGTCAAGATGTAACATGTTGCTGTAGGTTTTTGACCCAGAACAATTGCCCCTGAATTTTTGGGACATCCAAAGGTGTAATTTTGAATTTCAAAAATTCTATCTCTAACTGCCTGGTTGCTGAATTTAGAAGGCTAAATTTTCTGCTTGTTTCACGAATTGTCAAGGCTTAATTTGAGATAGGGATTAGCACAGAATCCGTAAACAAGGATGTTGGAAGATAATTCTTCTATATATGGGATGATAACTTGATTTGGTTGATATATGCTGGAGACTCCTTTGAAGCACTCTGTTTTGCTGAAATATTTCAAGGGACAAGATGTCATTTGGTAAGTTCCTTTTGATGTTAGATCTGAGCTTCTTACCTGTGTCAGGATGTTTACTTTTGTTGTTCGCAGCCATCCGTTCGAAGCCTAGGTTTGAAGTGAAGGCCCGCCCTAGTTGCCAAGTATAAGGGAAAGGCGAAGGATGCTCTTCTAATGTCTAGATTGGAATTTGGGAACACATCGGGAGTAAAGAGGAAAAGACAAGGGAGAACAGATGTAGAAGAAGCTACACCCAACGAGGATGTGCTAGAAACTAAGGTAGAATATATCTTTTGTGAGGACCCCGACATGGAACCTACACGTGTCCCGAGCTGGAGCGTCCTCAAAACCAACCCAAAATTCCTAAACTTTTAAAACTTTGATTTAACTTTCAAACATAAACATAATTAACATAACCATTTCAAAATAACTCCACTCCTCTCCACTTTGGAGGAGGAGTTGACCAACTTTGAAATCATTCATCTGTTTTAGTTACAAAAGATTGTGGTTATAACGTAGAAATTAAAGTTTATAATTACAAACTCAATGAAGGAATTATACCAAAATACACTTTCTACGCCAACCTAAACATACCCCGACAATACCCAAAAGATCACTTCCAAACTCCTCTCCGCCCTTACTTGGCCGGTCCGCCTGTCTCGGGATCTAAAAACATTAAAGGGAGAGGGGTGAGAATAAATCTCAGCAAGCTATTATGAATGCAGCAATATGCCAGATAAGATGCAACACATAACAAGTTGCATATAACACATTGGAAAAGCTGTAAACACCTTTCATTACCTTGGTTTACCTTTTCCCGTCTGAACAATAGTCGTACAACATTGGATATAATATTCCAATCTTAGGTGAGCTGCTTAAGCAATACTCACATCTTACAAGACCCATTTTTCAGGGAACCATATAAGATAGTAGCAACTCTGTAAGGCTTTTGGCTCAATACAGGTGCTATAACCCCGACCTGTGGCCACAGGAGGGGACGGTCACAGATATAATATAATCCGATCACATTAGGTCACACTTCCATAATTGATCGTATTATATTATACCCCCAACATCAGCTGATTAACAAATTATCAAGCACATAATAGTTACTTGAAATATAATCCACAAAGGGGATAAGCAACATAGCCACATGGTAAAATATACTCATGTTCCATCAATATCATAGTGCAACATTTATGTAATACACTAAGCATAATAAAATCTATGAATATGTACTCAAGTAAGGTAACAAAGTATCAATAATTATCCCTACTTAGACAATATTCAATAATACATGGTCTTTACGAAGATCCAAGCTAAATTTACCAAGTTGGAGTCACATTACTTAAGTGGCCCAAAAGCTCTACTTTATTCTAGGTTGAAAGGATTGCTTCATAACCAAATTGGATTAGGTTCTATTAATTTATAATGGTTAGGAGTCATGCCACTAGGTTGTTGGTAAAAATCAGCAAGAAAAGAGACTAAGGAGGTTCTGGCACCATGGGCGACCGCCTAGGTCACTTGGGCGACCGCCCAAGTGAGTTTTCAAAAGGAATCCAAGTTACTGCCCTCATGGGCGACCGCACACAACCTCTTGGGCGACCGCCCAAGAAGGGTTTCCAGGTAGCCAAGTTTCTGCCCTCATGGGCGGCCGCTCACCCCCTCATGGGCGACCGCCCAAGCCCAATTTCAGCATTTGCCCAGATTTCAAACCCCTTTTTACTTATGTTCTTTTCCTTTTAACAACCATTATTTCCATGAATACCAAAAGGATTTATAACTTTACAATCCTCATCCTAAATCATTTAAACCCCAAATAATGTAAACCTAAATTATTTACCACAAGATTTCCAACCCATTTCACTAACACATTTCAAGTTCAATCTTCTAAAACTAACTCCACCCATTTCTTACACTCTAAATCCACTTCTATGAACAATAACATCATCCAATGTCATTTACCAATTTCCCAACTTCAAAGAGGCTTCCAAAACATCAAACAACCATCATAACAACAATAACAACAATAAATAGTTCATGAACAATTAGAGGAAGGGAAGTCATAACAACTCACTTTAGAATTTTAGGATGGAATGAGGATCTTGTTAGCTTGATCAACTCCCCTAGTTGCCCCAAACACAAAAGTACACTTGAATTGGAAAATGGAGAAGAATTGCACTTGGTAGAAATTTGAAAGTAAGGCTTTCAATGTAAAGCTTCCATGGATGATTTTTGGAGAAGGAAGAAGAAGAAAATGAAGGAGAAGAATGAGGAGGATGGAGTATGGGATGAGTATGGGACTTTTTGACTAAGGAGTGAAGGGGAGGGTTTTATGGGTATGGCCCCCCATGCCTTGTTTAACTTTAAGGTTTTCCTAATTCTACAATAAAGCCCCCAATGTTCAAGAAATGCAATTAACCCCTTTACTTCCTTTCTCTATATACAATGAAATCCTAACTACACTCATTTATCTATTATCAATTATTATTCTTCCCCCATGGACTTTATTTTATTTCCCAATCATCTCATCCAAATATAAGAAATCAAGGATATAAAGTGAACACATAATATTAACAATAATATTAAAAGCATATAATATTATACTAAAACTAGTGCCTAGGGTTAGGGTCGTTACATCTTTATTCTTTGATTTTTGAACTTATATTTTGTTTTAATAAAAACATTTTAACTCAGGCAATAACTACGGTTAAGATGATGGTTGACGAGATCAAGTGGTGGAAAGATAAAGCTGTCACTTTGACCATGGAGAAAAAGGAATATGAGGCAGACCTCAAAGAGGCTTTCGATATGTTGAAAGCGAAGGAGAAAGAGATGGATGAAGCTATAAATAAACATGTTAAAGAGATGGAAAGCCTTCATGATGACCTAGTGGCTGAAGCCGCTAAATCCGTCTTTGATGCTAGAATCGAGATGATCTAAGAATATCAAGCTGGTCAACACTCAGCTTGGAACTTGGAGGAGGAATATCCTGCTTTAAAAAGGATTGTTCATGAGAGGCATTGCGAGGTGACTTCTAGGAATGTAGATAGGTTAGAGCAGGTTGGTGAAACTCAGGAAGGAGGAAGAATGGACAAAGGCAAAGGTGTTGCTTTTGATTGAAGGGGTTTTTTCTTTTCTTTTAAGAACATGGTATGTCGCGTATGTCCAGTTGGAACATTCTGATGATGTTACTTCATGCTTAGAAATAATTTGCTAATAAATGGAAAAGACATTTCAGGTTTTCGTTCTGATGTCCGTTTGGTAACATGTTAATGTTACAACTAGTGATTTTAACTTGGGTTCATAATTTCAACTAAGGGCAAGAGGGTAATCAACATGTACTTGACACATTGGCCCACCTACACCTTAGCTAAAACATGAAAAACATGCGCTCAGGCGAAGGTGTAAATAACCTTAACAACTTGAGAAAGGTGTAAGACCTTTGAACCTTTTTAGAAGGAGTGTACCTTTTTTCCTTGAGGACAAGTATAGGTTTATCCCAATAAGTTGCGATTTAAAGACGTGTTGTATAGAGATTTACTAGATTTTAATATGTTGAATCAGCTTGACATATCTCTTTGTTTGGTCGTCCTGGGTTCGTGTAGGTTGATAATATTGTCTCATCTTACAAAACAGAAATTGGTTAGGGTGGGTGTTAGCTTAGCTAACACCCCTCCGATGCTTAAGTCAGTAAATGTTTGATATATATAAATTATATTCAAAGAGCAACATAAATAAAAATGAATCATACCTGATTTCTGGAACGGAAATTGATAAGTTTGTAACTTACATGAAGTACAACTTAAGGTGGATAGCATTCCAATTCCTCAGAATTCTCACGCCATCTAAGGTTGACAAGTTGTAGGCTCCTTTTCCAGCCTCCATATCAATTAAGTAAGGTCCTTCCCACTTGGCTGCAAGTTTGCCTGCATTTGGTTCCTTTTTGTTTTGAAAAAATTTTCTTAGGACCATGTCCCCAACTTAAAACCTTCTAATGCGAACATTTTTGTTGTACTATTTGGCTATCCTCTGCTGGTAGGCAACCATCCTGACTTTGGCCATATCTCTGAGCTCATCAATAGTGTCTAAATCATTTGTGAGGATAAGTTGGTTATCATTTGGGGTTGCCAAACCATATCTGGCTGTGGGGACTGAGAATTCCACAGGGAGAACAGCTTCAGTACCGAACACCAAGGAATATGGCGTTTACCCGATTGCTCCTTTTGGGGTGGTTCTGTCAGCCCAAAGTACCGGGGGTAGCTCTTCAGCCCATCTTCCTTTCTTTTGATCAAGTCTTTTCTTCAGGTTGTTAACTATCAATTTGTTGTTGGATTCGGCTTGTCCATTTTCTTAAGGATGTACTGGTGTAGACATTATCAGTTTGATCCCCCATCTTATGCAGAAGTCTTACGTCTTTTTACTAATAAACTGGGAGCCATTATCACATATGATTTCTGATGGGACTCCAAATCTACTGATGATGTTTCTCTTTATAAACGATATTACTTCTCTATCCTTGATTTGGACGTAGGCTTCGGCTTTGATCCATTTTGAGAAAGTAATCTGTCATGGCTAACATGAACACTTTGCCCCCAGGTGCCCTGGGTAGTTTGCCCACTATATCCATCCCCCATTGCATGAAGGGCCAAGGTGACAAGATGGGATGTAGTAGTTCGGCAGTTGATGCAGGATGTTGTTGTGTCTCTGACATGCGTCACATTTCTGGATGTACTTGACTGCATCTTGCCGCATGGTTGCCAATAGTATCCTGTCCTTAATGATTTTGTAGATAGCGATTTGCTCCCAGCATGGTTGCCACATTCACCATCATGCAATTCCCTTAGAACTTCTTCAGCTTGTTTTGGCTCTAGGCATCTTAAATATATACATGTAAAGGATTTTTTGAACAAGACATTATTTATCAAAATGAATCGAGATACCTTTATCCTAAAGGATCACGGACTTTTAACACCGACTTGGATTGTGCCATCTTGCAATTACTGAATGATGGGTAGCGTCCAGTATGTGGAGTTGTCGATAGGCATGATCACGGCACCGGGCTGTTCGTTGAATTAGCACGCTTCTAGTTGGTCTATGGCGGGATGCATGATGTGGATGATTGGGATTTTATTGTTCAACATGCTTCTGCAACTTGAACCCAAGTTGGCCAGGGCATCTGCTTCAGTATTTTCTTCTCTCGAGATTTGTTCAAAGATGAAGTCCTCAAATTGCCCAGCTAACAACTTAGCTTATTGAAGGTAACTTGTCATTTTAACATGCTTAGCTGTATAAGATCCATTGAAGTGGTTAACTAGTAACAGGGAATCAGTAAATACATTAATATGTTTAACATTTAAATTTAAAGCAGTAGTTAATCCCATAATGAAAGCCTCATACTCAGCCTCATTGTTTGTTGCCTTGAACTCACAAGCCACAGCTTAAGGAATGAGGTCTCCTTGAGGGGATTTTAGGACGATTCCTAAACCTGTGCCCCTAGCATTTGAAGCCTCGTCTGTGTACAACGTCCAATATCTAGGAGAGTCAAGTTCTTCAAGTTGTTGGACTTCGAGTTCAACTTCATGTTGGAGATTGGGACTGAAATCTGCCACAAAATCTGCCAAAGCTTGTGACTTGATGGCAGTCCTTGCTTCGTACTGTATGTCATAAGTACTAAGTTGTACTGACCATTTAGCCATCCTACCTGACATCTCAAGTTTTCTCATCACGCTTCTGATAGGATAGTTAGTCTTGACAATAATAACATGGGTCTCAAAGTAATGGCGTAATTTTATAGAAGCAGTGATTAAAGCAAGTATTAATTTTTCAAGGTGAGAATACCTGGTTTTGGCATCAAGTAGAGACTTACTTACGTAATAAATGGGGTGTTGTGTACCACCTTGTTCTCTGGCCAAGACTGCGCTAACTGAAGTTTCAGATACCGCGAGGTAGAGGAGTAATTGTTCCCCCTGCTCTGGTTTGGACAATAACGGTGGGGTTGTGAGGTAGTCTTTAAGTTGAACGAAGGCCTCCTCATGCTCACTGGTCCACTGGAACAACTTGTTCTTGCGGAGCACCTCGTAGAACAACCTGCATTTGTCAGAAGACTTGGAGATGAACCGGTTAAGGGCTGCACCCTGCCTGTAAGCCGTTGGACGTCTTCAAGAAATTTTAGGCGACTCCAAGTTGATAATAGCCTTGATCTGCCCTAGACTTGCTTCAATGCCCCTCTTAGTCACCATATACCGAGGAATTTGCCAGCCTTGACACCAAAGTGACACTTGGATGGGTTGAGCTTCATGTTGAAAGCTTCTAAGATGTCAAATGCTTCTCTGAGATGTTCAACATGATCTTCCATGTGTTTCGATTTTACTACCATGTCGTCAATGTAGACTTCCATGGTTTTTCCAAGTTGATCCTTGAACATCTTGTTCACCAGCCTCTGGTAAGTTGCACCTGCATTTTTTAGTCCGAATGGCATAGCAATATAAGAATATATACCTTCGGGGGTGATAAAGCCAGTGTCCTCCTAGTCCGATGGTTCCATCTGGATCTGTTGATAACCTGAGGAGGCGTCCATGAAAGTTAGGATGTCGTGGCCGGTCGTTGTATCCACCAGAGAATCAATATGAGGCAAAGGAAAGGGATCCTTTGGACATGCGCTTTTGAGGTCCGTGAAATCCACACACACGCCATTTGCCGTTCATCTTTTCAATAACCACCACATTGGCTAGCCACCTTGGGTAATCAACCTCCCTGATCATCTTGGCTTTCAGCAATCGTGCAACCTCTTCTTTAATAATTTGGTTGCGCTCATGTGCAAACTCCTTCTCTTCTGATGTGTATATGACACAAACCGAAGGTTTTGTCGATCCAAGAAATTCTAACAAGGTGTGCAAGTTGCAAAGGTCCATATATGAATTGAAGCAAGCTTCTAGGAGTTGGAATCTTCGTTTTGATGAAAAGATCAAAGAGTTTGGTTTTGTCAAGAACGAAGATGAACCTTGTGTATACATGAAATTCAATGGGAGCATAGTACTATTTCTCTTATTGTATGTCGATGATATCTTACTCATTGGAAATGACATTCCTGCACTTCAGACTGTCAAGTCTTGGTTAGGGAAATGTTTCTCAATGAAAGATATGGGTGAAGCCACTTACATCCTTGGTATCAAGATCTATAGAGATAGATCTAAAAGTATAATTGGTTTGAGTCAAAGTACCTACATTGACAAGGTTCTTAGAAGATTCAAGATGGAAAATTCTAAGAGAGGCAACTTGCCAATGGGTCATGGTGTTACTCTTAGCAAGAATCAGTGTCCTAAGACAACTGATGAGCGAAAAAGGATGAATAAAGTTCCATACGCATCGGTTATTGGATCTATCATGTACGCTATGATTTGTACTAGACCCAACGTCTCGTATGTTTGAGCATGACGAGTCGATACCAATCTGATCCTGGTGAGAACCATTAGCAGTCAAGACGATCCTTAAGTACTTAAGAAGGACTAAGGATGCATTCTTGCTATTTGGAGGGATGGAAGAAGATCTTGTTGTAAAAGATTACACAGATGCTAGCTTCCAAACCGATAAGGATGATTTCCGATTGCATCCAGGATTTGTGTTTATGCTTAACGGAGGTGCAATTTGTTGGAAGAGTTCCAAGCAGAGTACCATAGTTGATTCTACAACAGAGGCCGAATATATAGTGGCAACCGATGCAGATAAGGAGGCAGTTTGGATCAAGAAGTTCATTAGTGACTTCGATGTTGTTCCAAGTATCACTAATCCTATGGAACTTTATTGTGACAATAATGGTGCCATTGCGTAAGCAAAGGAACCAAGGTCACATCAGTGATCCAAACATATACTTAGATGTTTCCATCTCATTCGAGAGTTCATTGATAGGGGAGACGTTAAGATATGCAAAGTATCAACCAATGATAACATTGGGGATCCGCTTAGAAAGCCCCTCGCACAAGCAAAGCATGATGGTCATGTGAGGTCCATGGGTATACGATACATAGATGGAGCCTAGTGCAAGTGGGAGATTGTTGGTGTAGTGCCCTAGGCATTTAGTTATTTTTGACTTATAAATCTAAACCGCTATGTAATCGTCTTATCATTTATTATAGAGAAAAGTTTATTTGGTTCATTATATGTTTACATGTTTATTATATTGAACTGCTTCCCTAGTTATTGTAAATAACTAATATAAGTTGGTAGTGGATAATCATAGAGATGATTATATTCATGTGATGCACATTACACTTATGGATACTTGCTAGAGAACAAGTATTGGTCATGACCTACCGATGAGATTTATGACATGGTCTATAGTCATATATGTCGTGAATAAATCTCATGATAGTCATGTTATTGAATCCTTTAAACCTGAGATTATCATCATCTTCCATATGATGAACATCGTGTTTGATATAGTCTAACACTATCTTTAATCGGATAGCAATAAGGGCTATGTTGGCACGATTGGATTCTTGTAGGGAAGAATGATAAGTCAAGATGGGATTTGTCCCTCTCGTTGAGAGAGATGTTTGCTTGGGCCCCTCGATGAATGATGTTAATGAAATGTGTGGCCACACTCAAGTGATTTGATAGAGATCAAATGCATTTGGATTATCAACATATTCGGAATCTAGAAAGCATTGAACATGTGAATTGACATGGACCATGACTCATGTTCAATATGACATCGTGGACAAAGGGATTGTGACATTTGATCTATCGAGGAATCAAGTTTTGATGTTATATTAATTGGGTGGATATAATGGTTTGCTAGAAACCACTTATGTCTTGTGAGGTTGATGTTTCGACTCACTACCAACATAATATAATTTCTATTGGGTCACACGCAAAGAACGAATTGATCATTGGCTGAAAAATTGGAAATTTTGGGGAATGGCACGACTCGTGCCCCTGAGGACGAGTCGTGACACAAGGCAGTACGACTGTGTTTTGAGGCAACCAAGGAAATTCATTGAATTTTGACTTTTGGGATCAAGCACGAGTCGTGGCCTTGGGCACGAGTCGTGCCCTTGATCAGCACGAGTGCAAATTTGGTCACGAGTCGTGTCACGACTTAAATTTGGCTTGGGGAATTCGTGATTGCCTGGAACGAGCACGAGTCGTGCCCAGGAGCACGAGTCGTGCCCTGAGCAAATTTTGACCAGTCCACGAATTCCTTTGGCATTTTGGTTTTGGTCTTGGACAAGGACTTTACCCTAATTGTTAGGGATTTATATGTGATATAAATAAAAACCTTGTGCAGCCATAAATGTTTCTCCTACATCATTGTTCTAGTTTTTATGAAACTCTAGAGATTGATTATTGATTAAGGATCAAAAGTCCCAAAATCAAATCCGTTGTTTTGCCATTGATTATTGAAAAGAGTTTCAATAATCGGAAGGATCATCTAGCAATCCAACAAGATCGAAGAGTTCTTGGTTCGTTCGCGTGTGGATCACCATTAGAGGGAGATTGATTTATCTCCTAAGGCTTGAAGATCTCAATTTGTTGATTCATCACCAAGGTTGAACAAGGAAGATAGAAGATTCGATATCAAAATTCTAAGGTTTGAATTTTGAGATCTGTTTTGACAAACTTAATCGCATTCAAGGTATGTAATTCTATTTCATGTTTTTCTATCTCTTTATGCTAGACAGATCTAAGGGCTAGGGTTTTGTGTTGTTGTATAAATATTTCCGCTGCGTTTGTAACCCCAAAACCCAACACAATGTGTGATGCTAACTGAGTATGTGAGTGTGTGTATACATGTGTTTTCTTGTTTAAATACATATGAAAATAACGGTAGCTACTGCATAAATGTAATCCCTTCTTTTGTGCCATGAATCTCGCAGGTAGTTGATGACCAAGATGCCCGTTGTGTTTTAACAAGTGACCGTTTGTAGATGACCTTCTTTGACTTGGTCTATAACGTTGGCGAAGTCTTGGAAACGGTTACTATAATGTCGCCTTTCAATAATCACAGCAAGTGTGCAGAGTCCATCAAGTTGTGTCGTCAAGTTGTTACCACAAGATGAGATGTCAAGATGTAACATGTTGTTGTAGGTTTTTGACCCCGAACAAGCGTCTAATATAAGATTTTATTTTCCTAAAATGTTGAAAAATCTTTACTATTCATTCCACTCATTCTCTCTCTTACTTTATTTTTATACTAACAACACCAATCAATTTACTATTTCATATCCCACATTCTCTCTGCTACCTCACTTTTTATACTCACAACACTTATATCAATTACACATTTTCTTAAATCCCGTACAAAACTCATTTGTGAAACTTTATATAGCACGGAGAGAGTATGTAATAATCCAAGTAAAGAGCGTGAGAGAAAATTTTGTGCTCTTCAATTTCAATGTACGCGACTCTGTTGCTTGCAATCTTCTCATTTGTGTTGCCTATACAAAAGTTGTAATTGTAGTGTAAACTTTGTAGTTATGGTGAATTCTAAGCTCTTCCTCCTTTTGTAGCCTTCAAATTCCCCACAAGTCGGTCTTGAAGCTCATCAATCAATAAACTACTACAACTCCTCGTCTTTTACTCATTCAATTAATAGGTTTTAAGTTTAACATCTTTTTTTCAAGAATCCTTATAGTTTTTAATCTTTGTGATGTTTGACAATATTCACAACAATAAAATTCAACAATTTCTCTCAAGAAACTCTATTTTTTTTAATCTTTGTGATTTTGTCATTATTGATAATAGTATGATTTAACGACTTCTTTCAAGAAGGCCATAATATTTGTCAATATATTATTGATAAAATGCAACGTTAAATAATACATCTTTCAACTTAGTTCCAACGAACTTTTCAATTTTTTTCACTGTGATTCTCATGAACCATAAGAGACATTTCATCCATTGTATAAATACTTGAAGTAGCGTCGCCACAATTATTTTATACAATCGTTGCAACATCCTTGATGTTCATCAATTATTTGTTGGGTTATGGAGTCTAAAATAACATGGAGACGGAGGAGGAAAAGGAGGAGGAGTCTAAACATTGGAGAAATTCTAGTTGAAATAGAAGTGTTCAAGGAGAAAAAGGAGCAGAATCATGGTTATGGATGAAACTAGTGGCAACCCATGGATTGGGCTGGTCAGATCCTGGCCGACAACAATAATCATGGGCATGATTTAAATCATGGGCAGCCCATGAAACTCGCTGGTCAAAATCCTGACAGATTTATTTTTCTTAATTGAATAGATTTTCTTTTTGGATAAGGTTTATGGCTTCTCCTACACCTATATAAACATAGTTTTGAACATCATTTGATGTGTTTGATAGAGAGAGATAGAATACACATGAGAGAGCCACAAATAGTGCAATGAGAGGGCAAGGGGGACTAGGAGATATCATGAGGGGCACTTCTACAACCCTATCCATGATCGAGATATGTATGTTCTTGATAGAGTAGGGAAAATATATATATGAGAGGGTTATTCATGAAGATTAGCCATGATTAGATCTTAGTGATTGCAAGTGCAAAATTGTAATAACTATCATATATTGATTATAGTGATATCCTGGCTTATCATCTCCCCCAGATGTATCCATATGTTGGTGAATAGGGTTATCAAATTCTTGTTTTATTTCTTTTATATTTACTACATGATGATTATTCTCCCCATGTTAGGACTGCTAGTATTAGATAGGTGGATATTTGATCCCCCAAATCCCCAACAACTGGTATCAGAGCTTCGGTGGGAAGTACGAGGAATGCCTAGATTTGATTGAAATGGAGGTTGCAGAAAATCAAGATTCAATTGGATAAATCCAAAAGACTCTGATGCATAGATGCATGCGGAAGTAGATTCAGATGGTTCAGATTGCAGGAATCCATGGTAAGTAGGTTGCAGAAATTCAGTTAAGATCGTGGCACATACTCAAGGTGTTCGTGGGATTGTAAGGCAATCAACTTGGGTTGGAGAAAGATCGCAATGAGATAAATTTTTATTAGTGTGAATTTGGGTGACAGGGCGTATGAAAGAAGAGTAGATTGAGATCACGATTGAATTAATATTAGGAGGTGAGCAGTCACATACTTCACGGGTGTTAAATTCGGATACTCAAGGCGATTCTGGAAGAACAAATCGGTAAATAGCCGTAAAGAGAGGAGACATGTGAGTAAGGACAAAAAAGAGACTGTTTTGCAATAGCATGGAGGAGAGTGGTATAGGCCGGTTGACCACGTGAGAAGAGGAGGACTTCTTGCAGAATAATAGAGGAGTGATTGGTAGTAAGCTCTGGAAGAGAGGAGAGGGTGATATACACTACCTACAACAACATCAAAGTCTTTAGGAGGGAGCAATGGGGCAAGTTGAAGGACCCTTTGGTGGAAAAATAAGGGCCATTAACAAACGGCATGTTAGGGGCTAGAATGACAAATCATAGCTGCGCAACAAGGAGAACATGTCACAGTACCTAACATAGAGCGAAGAAAAACCATGAGCTGTCGTTGAAAGAGACAAGGGGATACCATATTTCATGGAGAGGCATTGCGAGGAAAGTGGGATTAGGAGGAGAAGGAGAAGGGGGACTTGCAAAGAATCATATGAGTGATTGATTCATTGGGAGGCAAGAGAAATCTGACATGAAGGGGTTGAAGCGTCGCTTGGTTTCAACTCGCCTTATTACATGAGCAAAAGCTTGGGTAGCAACTTAGTGCTCGGCGTTGTCAAGATATAATAAGGAGGATCATTCTCTAGGTGGGAGTTTGACGGGCTAATTACTATGGTTTATTGGTTCTAGTCTCCAAGTGGGAAATTATTAGGTTATAGAGTCTAAAACAACATGGAGACAACGGAGGAAAAGGAGGAGAAAGAGTCTAAACATTGGAGAAATTCAAGTTGAAATAGAAGTGTTCAAGGAGAAAAAGGAGCAGAATCATGGTCATGAATGAAACCACTGGCAACCCATGTAGTGGGTTGGTCGGATCTTGGCAGACATCAAGAATTATGGGCATGATTTAAATCATGGGCAACCCATGAAACTCGCTGACCAAAATCCTGACAGATTCAGTTTCCTTAATTGAATATGATTTCTTCTTGGACAAGGTTTAGGGCTTCTTATACACCTATATAAACATAGTTTTGACCATAATTTTATATGCTTGATGAATAGAGCTATGATACACAAGAGAGATCCACAAATAGTATCAATGAGAGGGCAAGCGAGCCTAGGAGATGTCATGAGGGGCACTCCTACAATCCTAGCCATGACCTAGGTTTATGTGTTCTTGATAGAGGAGAGAAGATTTATATGAGAGGATTGTTCATGGAGAGTAGCCATGCTTAGATCTTAATGATTGCATGTGCAAATTTGTAATAACCATTATCTATTGATTATAGTGATATTCTGGCTTGGCATCTCCCCCAGATGTAGCCATGTGTTGGTGAACTGTGTTATCAAATTCTTGTGTTATAGATTTCGTATTTACTACATGTTTATTATTCTTCCCACTACAGGGCTGAAGTAGTACAAGGTCCTACGACACTGAAATAGCACAAGGCCTCTCTAGGGTATGGGCTAGGCGGATATGTGATACCCCCAAACACCCAACATTATGTTCATAATATTTTCCAAGAAGAATATTTCATTCACAGAAATCTGCTCTGCTGCAAAAATTTTATCTCCATCTAAACTCCAAATATTCGATCTTCGCCATACATAATGTTCTTCTATTAGTCTAGAACTCACTCACCAAATTTGAGCTTGATCCAAAGGTTAACGGATCGGAAATTTCAATTTTACCACAATTGATTGTAGCAAATACTTGCTGGAATTTCCTTCTTTTCCCATCGCTTTTCATCCTTTCATCCGTAGTAACCACGCCACGAGCTTTCCTTAATCCGCAATCCTTTCTCAATAGGAGTATTTAATCTTAAGATAGTTGGAAAAAATCTTATATGAGCATAATATAAAAGGATGACATATAATTTTGAAATACAATTTATAATAGAAAACAAAAGATAATAGGATGAAACCGTACAAAAGTCGTGTTGATTCACTTGTATTGTTGTGGCCAGATTTTCCACATGTTGACATCATTGAATATCCCTGCATGGTGACATCCTCAGTTGTTCCTGCATGTCAAGATGATATTCCACTGTAAGTATTGCATAATATTTATTGTGTTTATCTAATATTATTTATATCATATTTTACAGTAAATCAAAGGAGTTAAATCCGGAGATATTTACCAGCACATGGGACTTTTCCCTCAATGCTAAAAAGACCAAGTCAAAGGACGTTGAGAGGATAAGAAGATGTGCCGAGATTATAGGGATTTTTGTTAGTTTGTTACGTTGAGTTGTGGAAGACTTGGTCTTAGCGAAGTCCTTGATTTGGTTAAACAACCCAGTCAATGGCAATCTCCGAGCTTCATCAAACGGCCGTGATCTCCATCTTTGGCGATATTTTCTCCTTGTTTCTAGGGATATTTGTACCTTTCTTTTTACTATTTAAGGGGTATAAAAGAGAGTAACCTACACTTCCACACACACGTTCACTAGCTTCTGTAAAGTCTCTCTTATGCTATCCGATTTGTAATCACTCAACTATCAATAATACATTTTTGGGTTTTAGGTAGGTTACCTAAAACCTCCTGAGGTTTTATGCCGGCGAGATCATTTGACTCAAGGGCTTTCCTCGTTATATTGTTGTGTCCTTGATTGTGTTTCTTCATTTTAGCATCCGTTTGTTCCATTTAATCAAATTCCAAAGTCCCCTCCTTATTATTAAATCCATACACTTTCATAAGTCAAGATTCGACATTATTGTTTTTTCTACCAAAACAATTTGGCGCCCACCGAGGGGCCATTTGGTCTATTGATTATTTGGATCATTTCCTAAAACGATTCATCATGTCAACTAACCCGAAGGTTTCCGCCGCCGGCAAGACAATCGTCGTTACTCCGTCGTCTGGGGGCAAGACAACCTCGTTGCCGCCACCTCCTCAATCGAAGCCTCAGATGATGCAGCCTTCGCCATCTTCCCAAAAGGCAGGATCTTCTAATGTGGATGCTGACATCCAAAGTGCCTTGACCATGTTGAATCAGAGGCTGGATAACCAGGATAGTAACTCAAAGTTTTTGGCCAATGATAAGATCAAGATGCAGCAAGATCAGAAGCTCATTGCATCGGCTCGGAACATCTCGCCAATGCGCGCGAGGAATATCAGCTTTGAAACCGGTGGAGGATCTCCGTTTCAGAATGAATTCATTCCAATGGGCAGCCCAGGATGTCGACACCTTAATCTGATGACACTTTGCTGACACCACCCCCAATAGGATTCACCTCTTTTATGCCATTCACTGACAACACCGTTGTTACCTCAGCCGTAGACAACACTGGTTTGCTTAATAATCTTTTTAATAATAATGCTTTCAATCATATTCCTGCGGCTGACCCTTTTGCAGGTAATCCGTTAGCCAAGCAGATGTAGGACCTTAGAGAGCTGATAATGAATGTACCAGGCATAACCCCTCTAATCCAACCAGTATCTCAGAATTGCTACAATCAGTCCCGGTTTGTCCCAACAATTTCAAATGTCGACATCCCGAAGCGTTTCAGCGTTCCATCCATGAAGTTGTATGATGGCAGCACGGATCCAGAGGAGGATGTTGCCCACTTATCACGAGAAGATGGACATAGTGCATATCCCACTTCAATTCGGGGAAGCTTGCTTGTGCAGAGGATTTGGATCAACCTTGGTCAGACCGGCTCTTAAATGGCTGATTAGGCAACCCTAGGCTCAATTGGTTCATACGCCCAGCTTATCAACATGTTCTATAACCAATTCTCATGCAGTCGACAATTCGAGAAGCTGACAAGCGACCTCTACAATGTGACCCAGCAGCCTAATGAGACCTTGAAGGAATATGTCCACCGGTTTAACAAAGAAGTGCTAGAAATTCCCAATCTCGACATGTCGACAACCATGAAGCATTCAAAATGGGGTTTGAAGAAAGATTCACGGCACTATCAAGATGCAGTGATGACTCCTTGCAAACGGTTGGAAGAAGTCGAAGCGGGGCCACTAAGATTCATAAGATTGGAGGAAGATGAGGCTGCGAAGATCAAAGTCCTCATCCAAGTTGTCGACATATGACAATCCAGGACGGGGAAGACCGAATCATCCCACCGCAGGAACAACCGTTCCAATCCTTATCCGAGAACTGATAACAACAAAATTAATTCAATTGAGGGTGAGGATGAAGATAGCGATAATGTTCCTAATATTTCTGACTATTGCTTTTCTGTTGACATTTCAGGTGTACTTTGTGCAATGGGTAACCTTGGAGAAAAAGCAAAATGTCCAAAAAAGACTGATAAATCCACAGGATGGCGTGACAAGTCAAAATGGTGCGCTTACCATGAACACTTCGGGCATATCATAGAAGACTGTATAGCACTAAGAAAGGAGATCAGCTACTTGCTCTCGAAGGGACATCTTAAGGAGTTTCTGGGGTCCAGAAAGGAGAAGCCAGAAAGACCATCCAGGATGTCCACATCCTACCAATCACCTTTGATGAGAGTAATCGAGACCACTTGCTGGAACCTCCCCATAATGGCCTAGAGCCATCTGATCAAGAGGACACCGCCTTCATAACACCCTCAGGTATCTATTGTTATATTGCTATGCCTTTTGGACTAAAAAAATGTAGGTGCAACATATCAAAGGCTCGTGAACAAGATATTTAAGGACCAGATTGGGGACACGGTGGAGGTATACATTGATGACATGGTGGTGAAATCCAAGAAAGCTGAAGATCACATAAACCACCTATCTCAGGCCTTCGACATCTTGGATTGTTTCAATATGAAACTCAATCCAGCAAAATGCAATTTCGGAATGAAGGCAGGAAAGTTCTTAGGTTACATGGTGACTAAGAGAGGCATTGAAGCCACCCTGGAGCAAGTTCGCGCCATTATCAACTTGTCATCACCTCAATCCGTTAAGGACATCCAAAGATTGACAAGGAAGGTTGCTGTACTCACCCGGTTCATCTCCAAATCATCCGATCGATGCAAGCCCTTCTATGACATCTTAAGAAAGAACAAGAAGTTCTAGTGAGAGGACCACCATGAACAAGCTTTTCAAGACCTCAAAACTTACTTGTCGACACCTCCGTTATTGGCCAAACCTCGGGAAGGCGAACACCTCTACATCTACCTAGCAGTATCAGAAAGCGATGTAAGCGCAATCTTGGTAACAGAGCGAGATGGTCTTCAACAACCCATCTATTATATAAGTAAGACACTCTTAGATGCGGAGACCAGGTATTCTCATTTACAAAAGTTAATTCTAGCTTTAATAACCGCATCCATTAAATTAAGACACTATTTTGAAACACATACTATAATTGTGCGTACTAACTATCCTATTAAGAATGTCATGAGAAAACCAGAGATGTCAGGTAGGATGGCTAAGTGGTCCGTGCAGTTAAGCACTTACGACATCAAATATGAGCCAAGAACAGCAATAAAATCTCAGGCTCTAGCTGATTTTGTGGCTGACTTTAGTCCAACCATGCAACAAGAAGTAGAGTTTCAGCAATTACAGGATGATGACATCTCAAGAATATGGACACTCTATACAGATGGAGCTTTGAACATGAGAGGAACAGGTCTTGGAGTCGTACTAAAGTCGCCACAAGGGGACATAATACCACAATCCATCAGTTGCAGTTTTAAAGCTACCAATAATGAGGCAGAGTACGAGGCATTAATTGCGGGCTTACAAGTGGCCCGGGACACGGATATCAAGCACATCAGGGTGTTTTTGGATTCTTTGCTAATTGTCAACCATTACAACGGGTCCTACATAGCAAAAAATGTGAAGATGATGACATATTTGGAAATAGTGAAAATCATGGCGGCCAAATTCAAAACATTTACTTTGGAGCAGGTGCCGCGAGAAGAAAACTCACAAGCAGATGCTCTGGCAAACTTAGGCTCAGCCTTCAAAAGCATTTCACGGAGAAGTATTCCAATTGTGCATGTTGACACCCAAGAATTAAACGTCTTGAGTTGTTTGCCTTAGATGTCGACATCCTTCCCGATCCCACGGCAATCTCATGGACGGCCCCTATAATCAAGTATCTCCAAGATGATACAATCTCAGCAGAAGAGACAAACACTTGAGCATCCGGGGTAAGGTCATCTAAGTATTTACTTATTGATAACTTTTGTTTAGGAAATCTGCTTTGCAGGTCACTACTTGAGATGTCTAGAAGCGAGGCCGAGCACAACGGGTTTTGATGGAGGCTGCATGAAGGGCAATGTGGAAATCATACAGGGGCGAAGCCCATATACCAAGGCTCTAAATATGGGCTACTTTTGGCCCACAATGTGAAAAGACGCTGCAGAATATGCAAAGAAATGTGACTCCTGTCAACGACATGGTGACATACTACATTAACCGGCTGAATTGCTGCATCCTATCCTGTCGCCATGGCCATTCATGGTTTGGGGAATGGATATCGTAGGGAAATTGCCAAGAGCTTCGGGAGGAAAAGTTTTTCTACTAGCCATGATAGATTACTTCTCCAAATGGGTAGAAAATTTGAAGCATATGTACAGGTTCGCGACAAGGAAGTTATTTCTTTCATCAAAAGGAACATATTCAGCAAGTTTGGAATACCTTCAGACAATGGCTCCCAGTTTATCAGTCGGAAAACGCAGGACTTCTTGACAAGGTGGGGAGTTAAGATGGTGACATCTTCACCTATTCACCCTCAAGCAAACGGACAAGCAGAATCAAGCAACAAAATTATCCTGAGCAACTTAAAGAGAATGATAGACCAAAAGAAAGGAAGATGGGCTGAAGAGCTACCAATGGTCTTATGGGCTGACAGGACGACATCCAAAAATGCTACTGGTCAGACACCCTACTCTCTAGTGTTTGGGTCGAGTCGGACATTCCAGGCGAAGTTCTGTTACCTACCACAAGATATGGTTTGTTGACATCTGAACATAATAAGGACATCTTGACACATGATTTAGATACTATAGACGAACTAAGAGATATGGCCAAAATCCGGATGGCAACATATCAGCAAAGAGTAGCAAGGTCTTACAACAAAAATGTAAGACTTAGAAGATTCCAAGTAGGAGATTTAGTCTTACAAAAGGCATTTCAAAAATACAAAAGAGCTCAACGCAGGCAAGCTTGCCCCAAAGTGGGAAGGTCCCTACACGATCGATGCGGGCGGAAAGGAGCATATCGCTTATCAACCTTGGATGGCCAAATGATCCCACGAAGTTGGAATGCCATTCATCTTAAAAGGTATTACATCTAGGCAATGCCTTCCTAAAACTTACATCATCCCAGGTATGGACAATCCTCTACTGGTCTTTTCATTTATTGAATTTGAGTATCCTTTCATTTCCCTATTTGTCATTTTTTTTATTTATTTACTTCAAAATAAGATGTCGCTAACACAACCTGTGAAGGGACGTCAACATAGTTGACGTCCATCTCTAACATGTCTCTGTCTTGCGAGATGTTGACATACAAAAGTAGGGACATATCAAAGTGCTCAAGCTAAAGTGACAACGAAATCTCCTCCGCTAGAGGCTGGCCACCTCTTCTAAATTTAAGGTACATAATCCCTTCTAAGGTTTAAAGAGTTAATTACCTCTTTCTCCGAAAGTTAGGTTTCTACACCTTAGCCTGGAGCGCACGATATCTCATTGGTTGAGGTGTGGGATGGGCCTATATGAGGAAACTTGTATAGCTTACCCATTTCTACTCAGTCAATTGATTGATCTTAAGAATGATTCAATTGGTTATGGCATATTCCTGTCATCTTAAGTACATCCGGTTATGACATTCTCATGTCTTCACTCAAAAACAAAAATATGACATTTTATTATGTCAACATCCTATGATAATACTTTAGCATCAGGGATCAAAGCATGACATGCACAGAAGTTGCTAACAAAAGTTTTTTCTAAACACTAAGATACTAAATACTATTAAGACTACCATAAAAACGTTTCCAAATTCGGTTGGCCCGCTCCAACATCCAAACAACATAAAACTAAAAGCGAGTGTTGAACCAACCCAACACTTGAGATAAATTGTCTTCGGTCCTTATGGACCGGGAACATACCAAAATAAATAAAAATTTCTTTGGGACTCGGCCCCGAAATCATCATCAAACAAAACAACTTGAAAAACTAACTTGAATTTTTCTTCACTTAGCATACATTGCGGGTGTGCCGAGGGAGTTCTGTCTTCCTCATCCTTCTTCTATCCTTCTACTTCAACCGTCACATCCTTAGGGTTAGATGACACCTCTCCTTCATCCACTTTTTCACCCAACAGATTCTTCAATTTTTCATACTCGGTCTCAACCTTCCAAACCTTAGATTTTCCATCTTTATGTTCTTCCATCATCTTGATTTTGATCTTCAACATGGCTTTGGCAGCAACCAACTTCCAGGATTCCTTACTTCATTTATTTCATTTTGATAGCCACCCTCAATAGAAGTCAGATTGCTAACAACCCCTTCACCGTCTTCTGTTCCTCTTTCTGCTCGTTAAAACTTCTTCTCCCAAAAAGCATCTTCCTTCTTGGCCTGATCCATATCACTCTTAGCGCTCTTCTTAAATTGCTCATTGATCTTAGCCATATCTTTCACTTGGGACTCCAAACATCCCATTGCTTGTTAAGAAAACACCATAAGTTCCAAATTAGCAAATAATAGAGCTATGGAACAGTTAGGACAGCTTAGTAGCATCTTACATTGGTTACTAATCCTAGAAGCTTCTTCTTCACCCCTCCTACCTTCGAACCTTCAAAAATATCCGCATCCACAACTTCGATAGCCTCACTTTCTGTAGCCTTCCTCTTCTTTACCCTTGAATCAATGCCAGTACTTTCACCCATCTGGACTTGTTTCTTTGGGACAATGGGTACCTAACATCAGACTTAGCAGGAAAAGCACCAACAAGAGCATCCAAATCTTCCAGATCAAAGTCTAAGCCTGAAGCAAGCGCCTTTGAATGAAGAGAAAGTTTAAGCATTGAGGAAAAGGAAGATTAGCGGGAATAGAAAGACGGGGTAAACTATTCTTACTGTTGACATTTTGAGAGATGACGACGGCTTGACTTCTTCTTGATTTTCTTCACCACCGAATGTTGTCAAATCATGTCCGCCATTACTGAAGTTTGGAAACTTACCTCTTCGTATTCCGCGAAGTGATAAGTTTGGGGGCAATTGTTGTGGCGGATTTTCCACATGTTGACATCATTGAATATCCCTGCATGGTGACATCCTCAGTTGTTCCCGCATGTCAAGATGATATTCCACTGTAAGTATTGCATAATATTTATTGTGTTTATCTAATATTATTTATATCATATTTTCTGATAAATCAAAGGAGTTAAATCCGGAGATATTTACCAGCACATGGGACTTTTCCCTCAACGCTAAAAAGACCAAGTCAAAGGACGTTGAGAGGATAAGAAGATGTGCCGAGATTATAGGGATTTTTGTTAGTTTGTTACGTTGAGTTGTGGAAGACTTGGTCTTAGCGAAGTCCTTGATTTGGTTAAACAACCCGATCGATGGCAATCTCCGAGCTTCATCAAACGGCCGTGATCTCCATCTTTGGCGATATTTTCTCCTTATTTCTAGGGATATTTTTACCTTTCTTTTTACTATTTAAGGGGTATAAAAGAGAGTAACCTACACTTCCACACACACGTTCACTAGCTTCTGTAAACTCTCTCTTATGCTATCCGATTTGTAATCACTCAACTATCAATAATACATTTTTGGGTTTTAGGTAGGTTACCTAAAACCTCCCGAGGTTTTATGCCGGCAAGATCATTTGACTCAAGGGCTTTCCTCGTTATATTGTTGTGTCCTTGATTGTGTTTCTTCATTTTAGCATCCGTTTGTTCCATTTAATCAAATTCCAAAGTCCCCTCCTTATTATTAAATCCATACACTTTCATAAGTCAAGATTGGACATTATTGTTTTTTCTACCAAAACATGTATATGAGCCGTATTATACACTTTTACAAAGACTAATTTGTTCTCCACTCTAAGAGTGCTCGAGTCTTCCATGAATATTAGTCTCCCGGGATAAAACAGACGAATCGGGTGCAACTACGTACTTGAGCATCCCGACGAATATCACTATGCTTGTACCATATCAGAAACAGGAAATTCAAAAGATACCAAGAAAGATATTTAGACAAGAGAGGTTTCTAGGCTCTAGAATTTACAACACACGAATCTCCTATCCACTCTTCTCTTCTTATTTTAAGTAGCAAAAAAAAAAAAAAATGAGACAACAACAAATATATGATGATACTTAGGGAGTTAGAAACAATTAGCATTAACCTTGAAAATTAACACCACAATTGCGCAGTTGTTAGAATCCTTCTCTACCTTAATTAAAGAATTCATCACAAACTAAATGTGTTATTCAATAGGAGAATTTACACACTTTTTTGTTCTTATGTGTCAATAAATTCCTTTAAAGAATTTCAATTGATGTTAATTATTCACAAACACAAAGGTTACACCTTGGTTCTATTTCGGGTAGAGAAAATAAATTTCTCATTCACATTAATACACTATTTTTTCCAACATGGCATTCTCAAATCTATATTTCATTGACTCTATTTTGACATTGTTGATCTTTCATTCTTTCAGCCTTTTCTTAAGTTTTAGCAGTTCGTTTTTTTTAGATCTCGTTTTACATTTGTTTCTTAACTTTTTTGGGTTGACATTTTTTTATTTGAGATAATTCTGCGTAATTTAAAGAGATATTATAGTAACTATAACAATATTTGAAAAGTATTCAAATAATTATTATAATAATATTAAAATAATAATTACAAATAATTAATTTGAGATAAATATAGGTAATTTTAAAAATATTGCAATAAAATTTAATGATAATTACAAATATTCAAATAAAAAAATTTTGCAAAAAAGCCTAAGTTGGGAGCAAAGTCCAAATAAAAAGAATAGGAAAGAAATTATAAAAGGAGTGGTACCAGGAAGGAATCGAATCTGAGTGGTTGGTAGAATTAAAAAAAATAAGCATTTTAAAGCACCACCGGGACAAATAAATAGTTTTGAAGTGTTTGTCCTCCTAATACTATTAGGCCCGTTTGATTTAGCTTATTGATATGTGCTGATGACTTATTACTTATGACTGATAACTTATGACTGATGACTTTATAGTGATGGTGATGAATGATCTTTGTTTGATTTAGTGTTTTTGAAGTCTTGATGAGTCAAAAAGTAAGTATGACATTTGATTAATAAATTTGAAAAGTGCTGAATGAAATTAAAAATACGAAAATAACCCTTACCATAGAATCTTTTTCCTCTTTTTTAAAATTAATTGTGTTAACTAACAAATTTATTATCAAACGTTAAAAAATATTTTTTATATCAATAAATTTATATTTTAAAGAGAATTCCTAGAGTAACAAATAAGTTTTAATATCAAAATTTAAATCAAAGCAAATTAGAAATACAAAATTACATACATATATAAGTTCAAAGTTGATAATATCCAAATTACATACATATAACTAGTGATAGGTGTTTAATAAAAATACATACATCTAAGTTCAAAGTGGTAATATCCAAATGCTAATTGAAAATATTATTATTACATATTTGATAACACATTGCATTTCTAATTTCTTCCATCTCTGGATCTTCCGTACCCAGAAAAGAGATAGGTGTTTGATTGACCACATTAGGGTCATCTTCCTCAACCTCAGGAAATAAGTTAGGGTCAGCATCATAAACTTGAAACTCATCATCCTCGATGTTTCTTCTCCTAAGGAAATTATGAATCGTCATTGTTGCACAAACCATGCAAATTTGATCCTCATAACTATAAACAGGCATATCTGCAAAAATCCTCCATCTGGCTTTCCAAACTCCAAATGTCCTCTCAATCACACTTCTCAATGAAGAATGAGCGGCATTGAACTTTTCATGTGCATTGCGAGGTTGCTCGCCACGTTGAAACTCAGGTAAATGATATCGTGTTCCTTTATAAGGTGCAAGAAACCCAATTTTATTAGGATACCCCGCATCAACCAACTAAAATTGAGCTGCAAGACAAATACTGTATACAATTCAGAAAAAAAAAAAGATAAGTTATGAATTTTTATTGAAATATTCATAATATATAATATAAAACATACGTGGAATAGGCATACGAAATTTTGATAGAGGATCTCGAATAGTGTGTAGGAAAATACGTGTGTCGTGGGCACTTCCCTCCCATCCCGGCTTCACATAGATGAAGCACATGTCAAAGTCACAGATAGCAAGTATATTTTGAGATGGATACCCTTTTCTGCCAATAAATCGAGGTTGTTCTTCGACGGGAATAGTTACATGTACATGAGTCCCATCTATGGCACCGATACAATCCTGTAAACAAAAAATATATTAAGAAACAATCAAGAAAAGTAATAACTAAGATTGATGTATCAAAAGGTTTAAAACACCTTAAAATGTGGCCAATATTTTTTGTTGTTCCTAATATGGGAATGTGTTCCAATACTAGCTGAAGGCTTTATCCAATCAAGTGTAGATTGGAAGTGTTGCTTCTGAAATAGGGGGGGGAAGCTGTAACAGCAATACATTTCTATAACACGTACCGAGAGGTGTTCTGTATCACAGGTAATGCTAAAATATCTACAGATAGGTTATGAAGTTCAATAAACTGATGACAGACATAAGGAATTAAGGATTCTAGTCTAGTGACATCACAGTGCTGAGTACACATTGGCTCGCATATTAATTCTCCCTATTTCTTAAGAATTATTTCTTCAGGTATAATTAAAAGAAAAAAGAAAAAGTAAGAAACTAAATTAAAATATTACCTGTAATTTTCTAAAATAAAAATAACTTGACCCATTTCAGATTCCAGCTCTACCACAGTGGAGTAACATAAAGAAAACACACTCCTGTACCTGAGAAATAAACCCCATTTGCTAAGAATAAGGTCTAAGAGCTCCCAAACAGATTCAAGATTCAAAATTCCAATACACCCATACAATAAACTTGAGAAATAAACCCCATTTGCTCCCAAGAATAGGCAAAGAGCAAGCACATCAAAGCATTATAGGTTTCATGGCACAATTTCATAAACACCATACAAAATCAACAAATTTTAATAAAGAAACAGACGGAGAAAATGACGGATTCGACCGGTACCTGAATTTGCGTCGGAAGGATGCCGGAGAAAGGAGAGATTCCGGTGGAGGAGCTCGAGATCTGGAAAGATGCGACGGAAGAGAGAGAAGAACGGCGGCTGCTCTGGCTTTGATTTGGGTCGTGAAAAAGAAAGAAGAAGGAGATGATGAGAAGGAAAGAAACCTATCAATTAAAACGAGGGCATTTTCGGAATATGAAAAATTCATTAAATGTACTGTTCACCCGTGCATTTACTGTTCACCAATGGTTTTTTTGATTCAGCACTTCCATTCTTGCTTATGACTTATAAGTCATTTGTGCATTTTGGGTATTGTACTGTGCTTATAACTTATTTTCCAAAATATGAAATCAAACAAGGCAATTTTAACTTATGAAAAGTAATAAGTTATAAGCACTTCTTCAAAAATGATATCAAACAGGGCCTTAGTAATTTTAGAGGCCATAGGCAATGGTCTCACTTATTTGAATAATCTCAATAATCATAAGTAATAAATAAAATGAACATTAACACGCCCATTTTCATTATAAAGATTATTGTTGAAATTTGATTTTGAGAATATAAATGCTGACCAATTTTGACCAAAATTTAATGTAGATTCATTTAATGAAAATGAAAACAAGTTGCATAGAGTTTTAATTCTCAAAATAATTTGGATGACTAGAAATTAATGATGACATTGTGCAAATTTTATTTTAGAGAAGTGATTCTATTTAGAAAATTCATTAAACCAGAGATACAAAGGCTGGGGATTTTATGAAATTTTGTTTTGGATCAACTTTGTTCATATCATATAGCAAATGTGGTGTCCTAATTAAGAATTTGACCCGATTTAATGAGGCTTGGGGAATTAATTCTAAAATGAATGTAATATTGTAAGTGATAGTAACTATAAAAAACTTTCTTGAAAAACAAAAATGACAATAAATAAAATTGACCGAAATATTGAAATAAGTTGATACTTGCATGTGATGAACACAATCTCCGCAAGTAGAATTAATCTCGTACAAATGCTCACGGTTTTAAGCAATCTTCTCTAAAATGCAGTACTTAACAAATAGGCAATATAAGCATTTCAAATCAAAGGTTTTGGCAAACTAAAAATGTGTTTGGAACTTCCGAACTTTGAAAGAATACAAATACTTAAAGATGCTCTCTTTTAACAGAATGCTTAATGCTTGCATGAATGAAATTGTCACACGAAACGATGGCAATTTATAATTCTTCCTTCATAGTTAAATCCGATAGTTTTTAACTAATCCAGATTTAACTATTATAGTTATCTCAGGTCAAAATAAACCGAAGAAGAAAAAGGTTCTACTCAAATTCAATAATTTTTAAGAAGAAATTAATATACGAGTATTAAATAGCCTCGAGTAACAACACACAAAACAAAAGAAATTGCCATTGAAACCTTAATTGTGGGAGAGAATAAGGGAAGCCAATCTGTGAATGCTACTAATGCTTCAGGAATAAATTTAAAATGATGACAAGAAAAGATCGACGATTACAACATGGGTCGCTGTAACATGCAAAATTCTTGAAACTTCATTGTCGATATTATTAACATTGTCATTGTCGAAGGCAAACTTGAAGTATTCATACGTGTAACACATAAATCTTAGAAATATCCATTGAAATGCAACACTGTTTTGGTCAAATTTCAACAAGCGAATTAGATGAGAAGAAAAGTGACTAAAGTGATATGAATCTAGGTACAATGATTATCAAGTTGAATAGAAATGGACACAAGATGTTTGTTGACTAGGGAAAGCTCTTGAACAACTTGTTCGCCGGCATAAAACCCCGGGAGGATCTGGCTCCTGCCTTGACCGAAAGTTTACTAAATGTTCTTGAGGATTACAGTACTATGAGCGTATGAAAAAGGGAGCTTAAGCTAGTGAAGAACGTGTGTGCAAAATACAGTGGTATGTCTCTTTTATACCTCTCCACAACGGCTAACTACAAAGAGAATCATGGGCCTATAAACTCGGGAAAGAGATTGATCCAATAGAGATATTTCCGCCATTTGCTGTTTGAGGGAGAAGATAAGATTTGTTGCTGAAGAAACGTTTTTGACTTAGTCATGGCTTCCTTTGACACGTGCCCTATAAAATAGGAATAGCGTTACTGGTCCCAACCTGTAGAAAACCAAGTGGTAAATGGAACAATTCAAGTTGTTAGTACCAAGTTGTTAAGTGTAAGTTGTAAACATGTTGACTGAAAGTGTAGGGCCCAACAATTGCCCCCAAACTTTTTGAATTTTAAAATGAAGAATAGAAAGAAACAAAAGAATTCAAAAGGTTTGCCGAATAAGGAAAAAAGATGACGGTTTTTAAAAGGGACGCGATGGGACGGTTTTAAGAAGTTTCTCGAGGCAAAAAGTTTTATTTGTTTTATAGTCCCAACCACTCTCAACCTCCATAAATACACAGACTCCTGTTCCAACTCTCTTTTTCAAAACGTTACTTTCACAAAGATTTCGAGAAGAGGGACCAGAGAAGACGGTTTGGAGAGGAAAATCAAGTAGAGATTGACGGTGAGTTTCTTGTCTTCTTTTCAATTCCATCTTTGATTTTCTGTTTAAGTTTGAAAAAATGGGGAAGAGAAAGGCGGCTAGGCTTAGTCATGAGGTTGCAGAATCGAAGAAGGAGGCCACAAAAAGTGCCAAGGAAGTGGAGAAGTGGAAGAAGGAAGCAAACAAGCACGCTGGTGAAATGGAAGGTTTGAGGAAGGATTTTGAACGCTTAGAAAAAGAAGTGGAAGCCATCAGGGCTGAGAACAAGGCTCACATGAAAGAACTTGCAGCTGCGGAGGGAAACTTTAAATTTCATGCCACCAAGACTTTGTTAGAGGCTCGAATTCAGATGATTGAAGAATATAAAAATGGGCAAGCCATAACTTGGAACCTGGAGGACGAGAGAAAAGTTTTGGGGGACCATATTGGGGAGCCAGCGGATGCAGAAGAAGTGAACTCCGCGGCCTTGGAAGCCCTAGTTGAGGATGCCAACAAGGATCTGAACACCATTATGGTTACACCCAACGACCAAGGGGAAAACACAACATCGGCGGCAGCAGGCCACTAAGTTTGAAAAACATTTTAAAGTTTTTGGGTATTTTGGATGAAAAAACAATTTTTGCTTTATTTGTGTACCTCTATCGGTACAAAAAATGGGGGGAGTGTCCCCAAAAACAAGGTTTTTTAGTTTGTAATGGCTTATAAGAGCCGAGACAATTTATTTGGGGGTACTAGGTTGGTCTAGTACTCCAAGCTTTTTTAGGTTTTTAGGGACTTGTTGGCTTATCCAACTTGTCCTTTAGTTTGCAAAAAATCTTTTGGAAAACACTTAATGGTTTTTTAGCAAAGTATCTTATGTCTCTGAGAGACGCTTGTTTGTTCTTTAGATAACATGTAAATGTTATAAACCGTAGGTAACATGAAAATGTTACAACCAATAGTTCACAACTTGAAGAAGTGTGAAAACGTGCGCCCAGGCGAAGGTGTCAAAACCTTAATTCGTAAGAAAAGATGAATATCTTTTAATCATAAGTACCTTTGATCAGAGGTAATTCGTTTGAAGAGATAGAACAAGTATCGCCCGTCCCGGCGTGTCAACAAGTTCTATCCCTCTCCAAAGCCTAGAATTCCGACATGTATCGCCCGTACCTTGGCGTGTCAACATGTTGAAATTTTCTTCCTCAGTTCAAACATGTATCGCCCGCATCGGCGTGTCAACATGCTTGACCTTTGTCCTCCTCGAGCTCAAACATGTATCGCCGCACCGGCGTGTCAACATGTTTGTCTGTTCCAGCCTTAGGTCTCAACAAGTATCGGTCATGCGGCGTGTCAACATGTTGAGCCTACTCCGTTTGCTCAAGTTGCACCTCGCAAAACAAATTCATGTTAGGGTTGGGCGTTAGCATAGCTAACGCCCCTCCGACGCTCAAGTCAGTAATGTTTTAATAAGAGTAAAAAATTGAAATGCGTAATTGAACTCGACATAAATTTAAACCGTACCTGAGGAGTCTAGTTATAAATAACTAGGCTTACATGGAATAAAGTTTCAAGTGGATAGCGTTTCAACTTCTAGGGATTCTGTCTCCACTTGGGGTTGACAACCAGTATGCACCTTTGCCAGCTTCGGCGTCGATGAGATATGGGCCTTCCCACTTGGGAGCCAGCTTACCTGCATTCAATTCTCTTGTATTTTGAAATACTTTCCTTAAAACTAAATCACCAACCTGGAACCTTCTAACTCTAACATTCTTGTTGTAAGACCTAGCAATTCGCTGCTGATAAGCTGCCATCCTTATCTTGGCTAAATCCCTGATCTCATCAATTGTATCTAAATCTTGGGTTAGCAAGAGGTTATTTTCATCTTGAGTTAATAAGCCATACCTTGCTGTGGGGACTGTTGCTTCAACTGGAATTACAGCTTCAGCTCCGTATACTAAAGAATAGGGAGTTCTACCTGTGGCTCCTTTTGAAGTAGTTCTATCTGCCCATAGCACAAGTGGTAATTCTTCAACCCACTTTCCCTTCTTTTGATCTAGACGCTTTTTCAAGTTGTTGATGATCAACTTGTTGCTTGACTCAGCCTGGCCATTGGCTTGAGGGTGGACAGGTGTCGACATGACTAACTTGATGCCCCAGCGAGTACAAAAGTCCCTGGTCTTCTTACTTATGAACTGTGACCCGTTGTCACATACAATCTCCGATGGTACACCAAACCTGCTAATGATATTTTTCTTTAAAAATGAAATTACCTCTTTATCTCTTACTTGTACATAAGCTTCTGCCTCGATCCATTTTGAGAAATAATCGGTTAGAGCCAACATGAACACTTTGCCTCCGGGAGCTTTAGGCAACTTGCCTACAATATCCATGCCCCACTGCATGAAAGGCCAAGATGAGACTATAGGATGTAGAGGCTCGGCAGGTTGATGCAAGATGTTGTTGTGTCTTTGGCAGGCATCACACTTCTGTACGTAGCTCATGGCATCTCGACGCATGGTTGGCCAATAGTATCCCGTCTTGAGGGCCTTGGATGCTAATGCCTTTCCTCCAGAATGGTTCCCACATATTCCTTCATGGATTTCTTTAAGCACCGCTTCAACTTGATCATTATCGACACATCTCAAGTAGTGTCCCGCAAAAGACTTCTTAAACAAAGCACATTATCTATCAAAACGAAAGTCGAAGTACGAATCTTAAAAGATCTAACATTCTTAACATCGGGTGGAATAGTTCCAAGTTGAAGAAACTCAATTACGGGTTGGGTCCAAGAAGGTTTAGCATCCGGTGCCCCAAGAGTGGTGTAACCACTTGAATTTCCTCAACTTGGTCTATTACCGGGTACTTAACATAAATAATTGGTATACTAGAATGCAACATTGATTTGCAAGTTGAACCCAAGTTAGCCAAGGCGTCTGCTTCTGTGTTCTCTTCTCTAGGGACCTGTTCCAAAGAGAATGATAGAAATTTCGAAGCTAAAGCCTTAACATGTTGGAGGTACAGAGTCATCTTGGAATGTTTCGCCATATAACTGCCATTAAAGTGGTTAGCTAGTAATTGAGAGTCAACAAATACATTTAAATGTGTAATATTCAGATTCAAAGCTGTAGTTAAACCCATGATTAGGGCTTCATACTCAGCTTCATTATTTGTTGCACTAAATTCACAAGATACAGCTTGAGGTATGATATAACCTTGAGGGGATTTTAGGACTATTCCCAAGTCAATCCCTTTGGAATTTGAAGCTCCATCTGTAAACAATGTCCAAAATCGAGGAATAGTTTTACCTTCAAGTTGTTGCACTTCCAGTTCTACCTCAGCCGCAAACTTGGACCGAAGTCGGCTACGAAATCGGCTAGGGCTGCGATTTGATGGCTGTTCTCGGCTCGTATGAAATATCATACGTGCTCAACTTGACTGACCACTTGGCCAACCTGCCCGACAACTCTGGGGTTCTCAACACATTTCTCATAGGATAATTAGTTCTAACGGTTATGGAATGTGTTTCAAAATAATGACGTAATTTGGTAGCAGCAGTCGTTAAGGCTAATATTAATTTTTCAAGATGAGAGTACCTTGTTTCAGCATCTAATAAAGACTTACTTACATAGTAAACAGGATGTTGTTCACCTTGGACTTCCTTCACCAATACTGCACTAACAGCATTTTCAGATACAGCTAAATATAAATAAAGATGCTCACCATGTTCGGGTTTGGCAAGTAGGGGTGACGTCATCAAGTATTCTTTAAGTTGTTTGAAGGCTGTTAACCTTTGTACGTCTTTAATGTTCTTAGGGGATTCCAAGTTGAGAATGGCTTTGATTTGTTCGGGACTTGCTTCGATTCCCCTCTTGGTCACCATATATCCCAAGAATTTACCTGCTCTAACACCAAAGTTACACTTCGCTGGATTGAGCTTCATGTTGAAGGCTTTCAAGATGTTGAATGCCTCAGCAAGGTGCTCCACATGATCCTCAATGTGCTTGGATTTGACCACCATATCGTCTATGTAGACCTCCATCGTCTTGCGAAGTTGGTCTTTGAACATTTTGTTCACCAACCTTTGATAGGTTGCCCCTGCATTTTTAAGACCAAAGGGCATAGAAATATAACAATATATACCTTCTGGAGTCATGAATGCTGTATCTTCTTGGTCTGAAGGCTCCATTTGAATTTGTTGATACCCGGAAGATGCATCCATGAATGTCAAGATGTCGTGGCCAGCTGTCTCATCAACTAGAGAATCAATATGAGGGAGAGGGAATGGATCCTTTGGACAGGCTCTGTTCAAGTCGGTGAAGTCCACGCATACTCGCCACTTGCCATTCTTCTTCTCCACCACTACTGTGAATGTGTGCCCAAATTTTTGTTTCTGTTGGATTCACGCGAGTTTGAAGACATCCGGTTTAATTTGAAAAACGGAGTCGCCACGCCATTTTGATTACCTCAAAACTTTGAAAAAAAGGTTTTTACTTGGGTTCGGAGGTTATGTTACCCCTTGGGAAGAACGTTTGGCGTTCACCCAAAGTGCCTTGCCGGAGCAAGTCTCCCAAGATTTCAGTAATCGTGCTTGCTTGCGTGCTTTCTTGTGTGCATGTGTTTGAGAAAAGGGGGGGGGGAATGTCCCAAGTTGTCTTCCGGACGTACAAACCATTTGTTGGTTGTCGCTCGGGATTCCTTGGAATTTTATGTATTTGGGATTATGATCGCGTCCTCATCTTATGACTTGTGATCATCGCATTTTAACCTCGGGACCCTCGGGACTTGCGTGATCGAGAGAATGACTCTCTTTTGGTCAAAGATGAGGTTCTTTAGAAATGGAGGGTCCTTAGCCCATCAATCCTACGCTTTAAGACGGTCGAGCTCGTATAGAGGCTTCATACTCTTTCTTAAGCGATAATCGGAGATATAGGGTTCAAGGTTATCCCTTTCCAAAGAAATCGTGAACCTTTAATTGAAGGAACGATGTAAAGATAGGATCTTTTACACCGGTCCGTTCCAAGGTTGGGGGAAAGGGGAAATGCATGATGAAAAATGACTCTTTAATGAAAAGATGACATTTTTGGTTTTAGCAAATGATGCTTTTTGATTGAAAGAAATGATCTTTATGCAAGTGATGCGTAAAGATAGGATTTTTATGCAAATGATGCATTGGAAAAGGTTTTTGAATGCAAAGGATGCATTTTTATTGAAAAGATTGGATTTTTATGTGCAAATGATGCATAAAAATGACATTTTTATTTGAAAATGGGGGTTTTAGGTGCAAAGGATGCACCTTTATGAAAAAGACTACATTTTTATGACAAATGAGGTCTTAATGCATGCAAAAGGGAAAGGGGTGATAAAGATGTGATCTTTATGAATAAATGCCAAGTCCCAAGCAAGATATATGAATGCAATGAGCAAGTATATCAATTAAAAGCAAGGTTAGGGCGTGCGAGGTTACCAATTGCTTCCTTTGCTTCTTCGAACGGAGCTAGGAGGAGAGGTTGGTCTTGGGTCTTCAAGGAGGAGGGAGATAGCTTCTTGGCCTTCCTTCTTCACCTTCTTGAGCTTGCACCAATATTCTTCACGTCTTGGGAGTGTTTATAAGTGTATTGTGTATTTTGTGCCTCAATTGTGTGTGTTGAAATGGGTAGAGGAGGCCTCTATTTATAGGTAATCTGGATAAGGTGAATGAAGCCGTGCGGCTAAGAGCAATGAGCTAATGCGGCCGTGCGGGCTTATCCCGAATGACTCAAAGCATTCTAGAACCATGCAAGGTGGCAAATTCTAGAACCCTCCTTCCTAATTAAGAAAAACGTGTTTCTTAATTAGGAAGGATCCTCTTCAGCCCTTATTTAATAAAAACAGCTCCGGAATGTTTCCTAACGCTGGGAAGGTCCGGGGAATTACCGGAAAACTTACCGAAATTGTCGGGAAAATTAACCTAAGGCATGAGCCAGATTTGGGTACTTACGAGAAGCCCTCGGCAACGTCACTTGCAAGGCAAGTGGGGTTGTCGATAGAAAAGGATCCGATCTCGGCGAATGCCGAGACGGATTAGATGACCGAGACGGCCGAGTGGCCGAACCTTTTGGAAGGCTACCTACGTATCCCTGAGGAATCAAGCTAGGCCGTAGTTCGGAATAAGATCCGCCGAGGAAGGGAGAAGAGAAAACCGGGTCTCTTCTTTGGGGGAAAATAGAAAATGACCTAGGAGGTCAAGCAATTGATCCTACTGGGGATATGCTAGAAGTGACCAAGGTGGTCTCTATGAGGGATTACTTCATCACTGAGGAGCGACGAAGGAACAGGGTGACCGAAGTGGTCGGATGGCTGGACCTTTTATAAAAGGCTACCTACGTATCCCGGAGGAATCAAGCCTTGATCGTAGTTCAAGCTTTGACTGAATCGAAATGTTATTCTTCCAACTTGGAATAACGGAGATCGAAAGAGAGAGCGAAATGTCATTCACCTTGGAATGACGGAGATCGAAAGAGAGAGAGCGAAATGTTATTCCTTCAACTTGGAATAACGGAGATCGCGAGAGAGATCGAAATGTCATTCTTCCACCTTGGAATGACGGAGATCGAAAGATAGAGCGAAATGTCATTCTTCCATCTTGGAATGACGGAGATCGCGAGAGAGATCGAAATGTCATTCTTCCACCTTGGAATGACGGAGATCGAAAGAGAGAGCGAAATGTCATTCTTCCGCCTTGGAATGACGGAGATCGCGAGAGAGAGAGCGAAATGTTATTCCTTCAACTTGGAATGACGGAGATCGCGAGAGAGATCGAAATGTCATTCTTCCACCTTGGAATGACGGAGATCGAAAGAGAGAGCGAAATGTCATTCTTCCACCTTGGAATGACGGAGATCGCGAGAGAGATCGAAATGTCATTCTTCCACCTTGGAATGACGGAGATCGCGAGAGAGATCGAAATGTCATTCTTCCACCTTGGAATGACGGAGATCGAAAGAGAGAGCGAAATGTCATTCTTCCACCTTGGAATGACGGAGATCGCGAGAGAGATCGAAATGTTATTCCTTCAACTTGGAATAACGGAGATCGAAAGAAAGATCGAAATGTCATTCTTCCACCTTGGAATGACGGAGATCGAAAGAGAGAGCGAAATGTCATTCTTCCACCTTGGAATGACGGAGATCGCGAGAGAGATCGAAATGTCATTCTTCCACCTTGGAATGACGGAGATCAAAAGAGAGAGCGAAATGTCATTCTTCCACCTTGGAATGACGGAGATCGCGAGAGAGATCGAAATGTCATTCTTCCACCTTGGAATGACGGAGATCGAAAGAGAGAGCGAAATGTCATTCTTCCACCTTGGAATGACGGAGATCGAAAGAGAGAGCGAAATGTCATTCTTCCACCTTGGAATGACGGAGATCGCGAGAGAGATCGAAATGTTATTCCTTCAACTTGGAATAATGGAGATCGAAAGAAAGATCGAAATGTCATTCTTCCACCTTGGAATGACGGAGATCAAAAGAGAGAGCGAAATGTCATTCTTCCACCTTGGAATGACGGAGATCGCGAGAGAGATCGAAATGTCATTCTTCCACCTTGGAATGACGGAGATCGAAAGAGAGAGCGAAATGTCATTCTTCCACCTTGGAATGACGGAGATCGCGAGAGAGATCGAAATGTCATTTCTCCACCTTGGAATAACGGAGATCGAAAGAAAGAGCGAAATGTCATTCTTCCACCTTGGAATGACGGAGATCGCTAGAGAGATCGAAATGTTATTCCTTCAACTTGGAATAACGGAGATCGAAAGAAAGATCGAAATGTCATTCTTCCACCTTGGAATGACGGAGATCGAAAGAGAGAGCGAAATGTCATTCTTCCACCTTGGAATGACGGAGATCAAAAGAGAGATCGAAATGTTATTCCTTCAACTTGGAATAACGGAGATCGAAAGAAAGATCGAAATGTCATTCTTCCACCTTGGAATGACGGAGATCGAAAGAGAGAGCGAAATGTCATTCTTCCACCTTGGAATGACGGAGATCGCGAGAGAGATCGAAATGTCATTCTTCCACCTTGGAATGACGGAGATCGAAAGAGAGAGCGAAATGTCATTCTTCCACCTTGGAATGACGGAGATCGCGAGAGAGATCGAAATGTCATTCTTCCACCTTGGAATGACGGAGATCGAAAGAGAGAGCGAAATGTCATTCTTCCACCTTGGAATGACGGAGATCGCGAGAGAGATCGAAATGTTATTCCTTCAACTTGGAATAACGGAGATCGAAAGAGAGAGCGAAATGTCATTCTTCCACCTTGGAATGACGGAGATCGCGAGAGAGATCGAAATGTTATTCCTTCAACTTGGAATAATGGAGATCGAAAGAAAGATCGAAATGTCATTCTTCCACCTTGGAATGACGGAGATCGAAAGAGAGAGCGAAATGTCATTCTTCCACCTTGGAATGACGGAGATCGCGAGAGAGATCGAAATGTCATTCTTCCACCTTGGAATGACGGAGATCGAAAGAGAGAGCGAAATGTCATTCTTCCACCTTGGAATGACGGAGATCGCGAGAGAGATCGAAATGTTATTCCTCCACCTTGGAATAACGGAGATCGAAAGAAAGAGCGAAATGTCATTCTTCCACCTTGGAATGACGGAGATCGCTAGAGAGATCGAAATGTTATTCCTTCAACTTGGAATAACGGAGATCGAAAGAGAGAGCGAAATGTCATTCTTTCACCTTGGAATGACGGAGATCGCGAGAGAGAATGGATTTTGTAAAGAAGTAGGAAGGACTCGATGATTTTTGTAAAGAAAGTGGGACGTACCCGATAATTTTATAAGGAAACGGGGCGTACCCTGATAATTTTTTTGTAAAATAGAATTAGAAATGCCAAAGGCAAATAAAATGAGCCACAGGGGTAAATTTGTAAAATAAACCTCGGGGGCACTGGAGGGAAAATTTGATCGAAAATGATTGGAAATGCCAGGGGCACAAGGGGTAAAACAGACCTATGAGGGATAAAATCGTAAAATTGAGCCTTCAGGGGCAAAATTGTAAAAACAAGCCACAGAGGATTAGTATGTCGCACGACATAATAGGCCCATTTGACAGATTCATTAAAATTCGCACAGTCGTCATTTTGAAACTCAATTGGACTTGAAATTGAGAGGGAGACGACAGTGAGAAGAGAGAGAGCGACATCAGAGGGAGATTTGAGAGGGATCTAGAGAAATCAAACACTTTTAGTTTGATTCAATTGGAAAATGCCTCCTAGGCTCTATACGACCAAAAGGGGACCTCAGCACGCCGAATTAGCTAATCGACGAAAGGGGGTGACCAAAGTGGTCGGTTAGTTGGACTTTTATGAAAAGCTTACGCACCATTGAGGAATGGGGAAAGAAAAAGGTGACCAATGTGGTCGGATGGCTGGACCTTTTTATGAAAGGCTACCTACGTATCCCGGAGGAATCAAGCCTTGATCGTAGTTCAAACTTCATCTAGAGCTTAGGAACGATGTCTAGGATTCTTGAGGTTTTGACAATTAATGGAGGTTGTCACCTGAGGAAGCTGAAGCTTACGTCACTATCGAGTAGATAGAGGCAGCTATAACTGGAAAACTTGAGCATACTTTTCAATCTGTGATAGAGGTAGCCAAAGTTGGATTTTTGACAATTAGGAAACTGTCGCCTGGCGTTATCTTGTTATAACGGAAGTAACGAAGGCGCTTTTGGGAGAAAATGTTATCATTAGCAATTGGCACGTTACTTGAGCCTAGGGGTGATTTTTCTTGGAAACATGGTAGAGGCCGGGTCCGGATGTACATATGGAATGTGTTTAAGACGGGTTTCAAGCAGTGGGGTTGTATCCCTTGGGTGCGGACCGAACCGCCGTTGTTGTCAACGTGGACTAAGATTCCCTCTTGGGCCGAGACCGGGTTTTAAAACTCGGGTCTCGATGAATGTTCCTTTCTCGTACTCGGCGCTTGAAGCCGATGCCGATGTGCTTTTATAACCAAAGACTAAAGCAGATGTCATAGTGACCAAACCTCTCTTCTAGGGATGGATACAACTTATCGAGCCCCGCCCGAGGAAGAACTCTCTCGCAAAGCCCCATGAAAGATCCTTTCACCGGCAAAGCTCCGGTTGGATGAACCGAGCAGCGAAGTCTTAGGTTTTGAAGAAGTGACTTAATGAAGCCCCAATCTGATGACCTAGCGAAAATCCCAATATGATTGGTACTGCGGAAGTGATCCTGAGGTTGATCTGAACAAAACTGAATTCATCTAGGGACCTAGTGAAGAACCCGATGCGAACCCCGAAAATGACTAAAGAAGCCCCAGTTTAAAGGAATGCTTGGACAAAGTCCCAACCTTGAAGAGTTTCGAGGCAAATTCTAATGCGAATTGTAGCGTAAAAGGGAAAACCTATCCTTTTTTTTTTTTTTTTTTAGTCAATCAGTCAACCTTAAGAAGATGTGCAAGAAAAGATTCTTAGAAATTTATACATGCAGGGGCATATTTTTCGAAAGATGGGAATAGATCCCGATTTTGTGTTATTTTGATGGCCTTATTTCGACGTAGGCACGGAACTCGCTGGGGTTTGACTCTTTGAGAGAGTATAAGCGTAGAAGGGTTTGTAAAAGTGTATGGAAGCCCCCGCCGACGTAAAATCGCTGTTTAGCACTATTTTTCCTAAGATGTAGAAAAGGAAGACTTGTCAAGACATCTGAAAACTTGTTTTATTTACAATGATCACAAGATTGCTTAAAACCCTTTATTGATGTTCGGGTTATTCAACCTCTAATCTCGATATGAACAAACATTCCGATTAATCATGAGGAGAAAGTCAACCAAAGGTCACGGATCAAGGTTGGCCGGGTGTGAAAGAAAGGTTTGTGTATAGGGAGGTCATTGATGAGACCGGGTTTTCTAGGATCTGACTGTGTCTATGGGAGAGGTCATTTGATGAGACCGAATTCTCTGGGATTTGAATATGCTTATGACCGGACCATTTCTGGTTGCCTACGTTCCCCTCATTGTGAGGAGCTCAGGTCGCCGTAGTTCGGCTTTTGCCGGATTGTGTTTGGCTTTGGGAAATGGGATTTGTGGTTCCTTTAGTGGAAAGGTTTGGATGAGAAGATTGGATGATGAGGCGTGGGCCTCGGGATGATTCCTTGGCCAAGTCATTCTTGGACGGCTGCTTCTGATTGCTTCCTCTTTCATTGGGGAAGAAAGGATTTGTACGTGCCTACTGTGCTTATGAAATGCTTCGACTTTGCTTCGACCGCCCCATTGTTATCGACAACTTTCATTCTCTCGAGCTTTGATTTTTGCCTCGTCCGTCAAGCTTTTGATTGGCGGCCGGATCCTTGGCCTCATTTTTTTTTATATATATGTGCAACCCCGTTTTTGCCTAGACCGCCCTTTTTTTTTTTTTTTTTTTTTGGATTTTTTAGCCGGGTATTACTCTTTTTGCACCGAGATTTTTTTCTTTTTTTTTTTTTTTTTTATGTGCAACCCCGTTTTTGCCTAGACTCGCCTCTTTTTTGGGGATTTTCAGCCTAGCTGGGCATTACTCTTTTTGCACCACATTTTTTCTTTTTTTTTTTTTTTTTTTTTTTTTGAAGCACCCGAGGGCCAAGGCGAGCCCTCGCTTGAACTTTCTTGATATCCTTGAGGTCTAAGGCAAGCTCTTTGGTTGTTGTCGACATGGGGTCAATCTTTCGAAGCTGAGTGGCCTTTTGTTGTCCCTTGATGTTGCCGCCGTCGTTGACTTGGTCAAGATGAAGGTGGGGGCATGATTGGGAAAGTGTATGGTTTAATGAAGGCCTTTTTGTGAAGTAAGGAAAGTGTATGGCTTGATGGAGGCCTTTTGTGGGGTAAGGAAGGTGTATAGGGAGAGCATTGGTTGACTTTCTCACACCGATTAATCTGAACGTGAATTATTTCGAGAGATTACTTGTTGAGCAATGCAAGTGATCATATAAAATAAAACCATTTCATTAAATGTAATGTAGGTGTGCAAATAATGTCTTAAGTCTAGCAAGAAAAGAAGAAGACTCTTTTATAGAAAATTGAAGATTAAATACAATGTCCGTAGAGGACTTGATTGAAAGAGAAAAGTACTAGAACCTACGAAGGTTGACCGAGAGACTATTTTTTTTTTTTTTTTTTTACTTAAGGATAGGTAGACCCTAGTCAAGCTACTCTTCGCGGGTTGGACCGCTGTGTAACTTGAGCTTTCCTTCGTAGATCGCCCACCGAATTTCTTTCTTCGTATCCACACACTTGTCCGTCACATGCCCAAAATGCTTGTGGTACTCGCAACTTGGTCCCGTCAACTCTACCGGGGTTTCTTGGCTTATAATTCTCGAGAGGTGTGAGAAGGCCTCGTTTCATCAAATCATCGAAAACTTTGCTCATGGGCATCCCAAAATTATCAGCCGACGTTTCGACCTTCCACTTCCCGAATCGACCTCTTACCATAGCTTCGTTTTGGCCCATGGAGGTTCTCGAGCTTCCCATCTTCTATCAACTTCGGATCTCATACCTCAAATAGGTGCAATCATCGGTGTCGTGTCCAGGGTATTGATGGAAAAGACAATGCTTAGACTCATCCAACTCGAGCATTGTGGTTCCCGGGCTTCCAATTTTCCAATGGCTTTATCGCCTTTTCTTTCATCAGCTTTTCCAAAGATCTTGCTTAAAGGCATCTCCGCATTGTCAAAATGAAGGGAGCGGGGTTTTCGGGAGACATTGCTGTTCTCCGTGCTTGGATTTCCATTGTCCAGCTTGGTTCCACCGTTGGATTTGGTCAAGGAAGCTACGACACCCTTTCCTTTGTGAGGAACCGGTGCCGAGCCGGGTACGGCTGTCGCTTGGTACTGATGGCATTGGGTTATGCTTGGTGGAGTCATTTCCTTGCCTGGTTCAACATCTTGGGTCAAGGGAGTATTGATACTCATCATGAGGTCAAGCTTCTCTTGCATTTGTTTCACTTGCTCCATCAGTATTGCCACATGGGGGTCAACGGGGACTCTCGAGTTACCGGAAATCGCAACAGGACTTGTATCGGCAGAGGGAACAAACTGGTGAGACTGATGGTTGAATTCATTAAATCCAAAGAGGTGACAATGAAAACTTGAATCATCCTTTGGCAACTCATGATTGCATTCAGGGTAGGTATAGTGGCTTCAGAACATAGCCACATAGCTCGAACTGATTATGTGAAGCTGGAGTATAGACTGGCAGGTATTGCTGAAACTGAGGAACAGGTGGGGTGAAGCCCAATCCGTTCTGAGGAGCTAAGGACGATGGAGCCCGGATGAGCTGGGATGTTGGAAAGGACTGAGGAGGAGTGGTCCTTGGCAAGGGATCGTAGGCGGATGGAGGAAGGTATTGGTTATAGGATGAAGGGACTGAAATCACTGTTTCCAAAGTCTCATCTTCGACTACCACCAGAGAACCGTTCGACTCAACTGTGACCTGAACTCCATGACGACGGAGTGCGTCAATAAGCATGGCTTGCTGTTCCTCATGAACCTTATGGGCATTTTCCAAAGCCAAGATTAATTCTTCCTTCCTAACCATCTGATTTCCTGCACCCTCACTGTTTTCTGTCAAATTTGCCATTCCGACTTTTTGAAGATTCTGCCTAAGGTTTTCTGCACTGAAAAGCTGCTAACCCGGTATTCTCGCACACTTCTTTCTCGCTGCGGGAAAGGGATAGGCAAAGTTTAGGCTCGGGGATTGGTAAGGTAGGTAAGATTTAGACTTGGAGGTAAGTGTTTAGGCTAAAGGCTCAAGTAACATGCACTTATCGCTTAAGTTTTTACTCAAAACACATTTTCTCCTAATCCTAATTGATCGGAAAAGATGAGACCTTGAAAGGTCAAGATTGGAAATTGGAGATCGGACCGAGGAGGTCTTAATTAGGGATATGTCCATGAAAGGTCAAGATAGAAAATCGGAAATCGGACCGAGGAGGTCTCGATTAGGGATTTGACCATGAAAGGTCGGGAGATGGAAGATCGGAAATCGGACCGAGGAGGTCTCGATTAGGGACATGACCATGAAAGGTCAGGACAGGGAATCGTAAATTGAACCGAGGAGGTCTCGATTAGGGATATGACCATGAAAGGTCGGGACAGGAAAATCAAAAATCGGACCGAGGAGGTCCCGATTAAGATTTGACCATGAAAGGTCGAGATGGAAAATCGAAAATCGGACCGAGGAGGTCTCGATCAGAGATATCAGAGATAAGAAAATGCAATTATGATTACATTAATTGTTCAAGTTTACTTAAAATCATGTCTTTTATTTATTCCTATTTGGTTGGAAAAGGGGGGTTTGCCCTTCTTTTTTCGCAACTACTCTAGATCCTGGATCAGTGGGTTCCGTCACTACGTCTATAAGCCCCTCGTATTCCACATGTATTTCGACCTCCCAGGGTGGACAGCCCCAGGCGAGGGTCCTATAGGGCACGCAGATCCCACCGACCGAGAGTAAAGAACGCTCCTAACGGGTCTAGCGGGTCATAGGACCTTTTAACGCACGAGCGATGCGGATTATAGTCAAGGCAATACCAGGAAAGTCTCGTCTTTCTGCCTTGATTGGATTTTGGCAGATTTTCGCTTGAGCGAATGACGTTTTGACTTTCGGTGATGTCCGAGAAGATAATAGGCATGGGTCGGGCGGCAAAAGCCGGATGACACAGTGTCACATTGAACTTCGTTGCATACGCCGGGCGTGAGTCAGAATCGAAGTCAATGCCGGGTCAAGATCTTGCCAATTTTTCCTTGTCGGAATTTTGGCAGAACTTCGCTTGAGCGAAAGATCTTTTGATTTGTTGGCAAAGACTCGGTCTCGACTCTTACGCATTTCGTGCAGGTCAAGGTCAATAGTCAATGTCGGAGTCGAGATCTCGCCAATTTCTCCTTGTCCGAACTTTGGCAGAGTTCCGCTTGAGCGAAAATCTTGGCTTCCGTTATGAACTAAGGCTTGACCTTTACGAGGGTATGCAACTGGGCTATATGACACGGACTAGATCAAAAACCAACCAAAAAGTCACGGTTTTTTTGAAACGTGTGACACGGACTGTGCATTGGTCGACACTGGCTGCCATGGGGAGGTTGGGATGATTCCGTGCGCGCCCGGGAGCATCGTAAGGCTGTCCGTGATCGCACTGGAACCACCCTCGGGTTTGAAGGACGTGCGTGCAAAAGTGTACAGGATATATCAAGGTGCGCGTAGTGTGCGGTCTCCTAAAAATGTTCCTTTTGAGTTAAAACAGAGATTTTCATAAATGTGTTTTAAAGGAATGATTTTCGGGACGGGGAGAATGCAACACATAAGCACGTAAATTTTCTCGGGAGCCCCAGCCGCCATGGAGCCGAGTAGCCCCAAGCCGCTAGGACCGCCAGATTAACCATGATTTTTCCTGGTGGAATTGCCACCGAGGCCGCCCGGTCGAATCCAAGGAGGATTGAGCCGCATTTAATCGCATAGATCAATTTTCCAGGTTCCACTCCTTTTGCTATTTTTCGGGTTTTTTCCCGTTCAAAGTATGCACAGATTCCAAGATGCAAATGATGCAATGCAAGGTAAAGAAAGCAAGCACGATTAATGAAATCAGCGACGGGAGTCTAACCCACTCAAAGGGAAAAGCTTTCTTTTATATTTTTTTTTTTTTCGAAAAGGGATACTGGTACGTGGGATTGTTAAACCACCGGTTATCCCAACTCCCACATCAGGGAGTGTACAGGAAGGGTAAGTGGTTTCCACCTATATACCGAGTATCGATTTTTGTTTTGAAAATGAAGCTTTTCTCCTTTGGGATATCCCCAGCGGAGTCGCCAAACTGTGAATGTGTGCCCAAATTTTTGATTCTGTTGGATTCACGCGAGTTTGAAGACATCCGGTTTAATTTGAAAAACGGAGTCGCCACGCCATTTTGATTACCTCAAAACTTTGAAAAAAAGGTTTTTACTTGGGTTCGGAGGTTAAGTTACCCCTTGGGAAGAACGTTTGGCGTTCACCCAAAGTGCCTTGCCGGAGCAAGTCTCCCAAGATTTCAGTAATCGTGCTTGCTTGCGTGCTTTCTTGTGTGCATGTGTTTGAGAAAAAGGGGGGAATGTCCCAAGTTGTCTTCCGGACGTACAAACCATTTGTTGGTTGTCGCTCGGGATTCCTTGGAATTTTATGTATTTGGGATTATGATCCCGTCCTCATCTTATGACTTGTGATCATCGCATTTTAACCTCGGGACCCTCGGGACTTGCGTGATCGAGAGAATGACTCTCTTTTGGTCAAAGATGAGGTTCTTTAGAAAAGGAGGGTCCTTAGCCCATCAATCCTACGCTTTAAGACAGCCGAGCTCGTATAGAGGCTTCATACTCTTTCTTAAGCGATAATCGGAGATATAGGGTTCAAGGTTATCCCTTTCCAAAGAAATCGTGAACCTTTAATGAAAGGAACGATGTAAAGATAGGATCTTTTACACCGGTCCGTTCCAAGGTTGGGGGAAAGGGGAAATGCATGATGAAAAATGACTCTTTAATGAAAAGATGACATTTTTGGTTTTAGCAAATGATGCTTTTTGATTGAAAGAAATGATCTTTATGCAAGTGATGCGTAAAGATAGGATTTTTATGCAAATGATGCATTGGAAAAGGTTTTTGAATGCAAAGGATGCATTTTTATTGAAAAGATTGGATTTTTATGTGCAAATGATGCATAAAAATGACATTTTATTTGAAAATGGGGGTTTTAGGTGCAAAGGATGCACCTTTATGAAAAAGACTACATTTTTATGACAAATGAGGTCTTAATGCATGCAAAAGGGAAAGGGGGTGATAAAGATGTGATCTTTATGAATAAATGCCAAGTCCCAAGCAAGATATATGAATGCAATGAGCAAGTATATCAATTAAAAGCAAGGTTAGGGCGTGCGAGGTTATCAATTGCTTCCTTTGCTTCTTCAAACGGAGTTAGGAGGAGAGGTTGGTCTTGGGTCTTCAAGGAGGAGGGAGATAGCTTCTTGGCCTTCCTTCTTCACCTTCTTGATCTTGCACCAATATTCTTCACGTCTTGGGAGTGTTTATAAGTGTATTGTGTATTTTGTGCCTCTATTGTGTCTGTTGAAATGGGTAGAGGAGGCCTCTATTTATAGGTAATCTGGATAAGGTGAATGAAGCCGTGCGGCTAAGAGCAGCGAGCTAATGCAGCCGTGCGGGCTTATCCTGAATGACTCAGCATTCTAGAACCATGCAAGGTGGCAAATTCTAGAACCCTCCTTCCTAATTAAGAAAAACGTGTTTCTTAATTAGGAAGGATCCTCTTCAGCCCTTATTTAATAAAAAACAGTTCCGGAATGTTTCCGGAACGCTGGGAAGGTCTGGGGAATTACCGGAAAACTTACCGAAATTGTCGGGAAAATTAACCGGAAGGCATGAGCCAGATTTGGGTACTTACAACTACAACGTTAGCCAACCACCTTGGGTACTGAACTTCTCTGATCATCTTGGACTTCAGAAGCCTCTCAACTTCATCCTTTATGATCTGGTTCCGCTCCTGGGCAAACTTCCTTCTTTTTTGACGGACAGGACGGATGGTCGGATCGATGTTCAACTTGTGAGTAATAATATCTTTGCTTATCCCTGTCATGTCTTCATGTTTCCAAGCGAAACAGCATTTCTGGCTTTTCAGGAACTCGATCAATTCCTCTTCGATTTCGGACGGTAGGTCTATCCCAACTTGCACTTGGGCCTCAGGATTTGATGCATCAACAGGAACGCTTTTTGTATCGTGCTCTACTGCTTCAAGAATGTCCTGGGCCTTTTTCTTTAATTGCTATGCTTGTCGAGGGGTCGAGCTTGCTTTCATGTTGATCTTGTAGCATTCTTTAGAGACTTGCTGGTTTCCCTTCAACTTGGCAACACCCCAAGGTGTTGGAAACTTGACGCATTGATGGTAAGTTGATGGCACAGCCTTCATGTTGTGGATCCAAGGTCTTCCCAATATAACATTGTACGAGGAAGAGCACTCAATCACACAAAACCTCTCCATGGAATTTATACCCTCTAGGTAGATGGGCAACTTGATCTCTCCGATTGTTTGCTTCACCTCACCACCGAACCCTACCAAGACGGATGAATTCTTCACCACTTCGGACGAGAGGATGCCCATATCTTCAAGAGCATGAGTGAAGATGATGTTGACCAGAGCTGCCACGCCCATCGATCGAATCCGCTTGACCACACAATTAGCAATCCGCACCCGAACAACTAGACCATCATGATGAGGGTCCAACGTGTTGTCCTTATCTTCATCTTCAAAGGAAATAACATGACCATCTGTGAAGTCACGACGTCTTGAAGGCAATTCTGAATGATCTTCCTTAGAGCTTTTGGCATGACGCTTGGCGGCAGAGTAAGTTGTGCCGCAAATATGAGACCCACCCGAGATAACATTCACTACCTTGGTGGCTGGAGGGGGTGCAACTTTCTCGGGTCTAGGCGCTCCCCGAATCGGGTTCTTTGGATTCACTCGACCCTCTTCTTGCCCAACAAATCCTTGAGAAGACCCTTGGACAATAAATGAGCAATCTCCTTCCTCAAGGCGAAACAGCTTCTCGGTGGTGTGCCCAAAATCTTCATGAAATGCGCACCACTTGGACTTGTCCTTCCAAGTTGTTGGATCGGTCATTCTTCTTGGGCCATCTTGCTTTATCTCCAAGATTACCCATGGCGCACAAGATTCTGCAATGTCCACGTAAAAGCAATATTCGAAATTTGTGGATAATCATTATCATCACCTTCCCGATCATCATCTACAACATGAATTCTAGAGGGTTCGGTTTAATAGGGGTTTGCCTGTTGGACTTATAGTGATGGGAATCCGGTTAGGTGCGTCGAAGGCTCAAATAGAGGAGTAGGAGTCCTCCCGGTTGACTTCCCCATCGCCAAGCTATCTTCCTCCAATCGATGTAAGGCAAGGCCCCGGTTACGATTTCTTCAAGTTGTTTCGCAGGGTCATCACCAACTCGTTGTAAAACAATGAGCTCTTCTTCAAGCCTATACGGAATGCCTCCGTAGCGGTGGACACATCCAAGTTGGGTATAGTCACTGCCTCCTTGTTGAACCTGTGCAAATATTCTTTAAGATTTTCGTTAGGCTGTTGTAAAATTCTATAAAGATCACTAGTCAACTTGTCAAATGCCTGTTGCATGAAAACCGATTAATGAACATATTGACAAGTTGAGCATAAGATGAAATAGAGTTTAGAGGAAGCCCCGTTAGCCATTTTAAGGCCGGTCTTGACAAAGTAGAGCCAAAGCCCCCGCAAACATGCTTCTTTAAACATAGGAGGGATACTTATGATATCCATTGATTCCCGATACAAGAACACATGCTCTGCTTTGGATCGGTACTCCCATCATACTTCTTCATATGAGGGACTGAGAATTTCTTCGGGATCTCCACACTGGCTATTGCTGGCACAAAACGAGACTCATTGTAGCAAGTTGGAGAGACTTGGTGATATGGCAAGATGACTCCAGGCACGCTTCGTAGCAACTCCTTAATGGTTTGCATTTCCTTAACAAGTTGGTTCTCTGCGAAAAGAGGAGCATTATTAACTTGAGGTGCGAAAGTATCGAAAGTATTAAAGAAACTTCCCGTTTGCCCCATTGAGGGTGTAGCATAAGTGTAGCAAGATGATAGCGCGGAGGTTGGCTAGCCGGTAGGCCGAATCTTGGTTGCTCGATTGGAATGGATGTCACAATCGTGCTCTCCGCCGGCAGGTGTGTGGACATAGGGATATCTCCGACATGGCTCGGTCCTGTACCTGCACCAAACAAAGATCTAGGAAGTAAAGGTAAAAACGGGGTGGATACTTGAGTCTCAGCTTGCTTCCCTTTACGCAGACTATCAATGGCATTGAATATCATAGTATTCGTGTGCTCCTGAGCATCCAATCGATCGCCTACTTTCTTCAACATGTCCGCCATGTTGGACATTATCTCCAAATTGACAGCTTCTGCACTTGGAGGAGGGTTGCCTTGGGCATTGGAAACAGGAAACGGCCGACTCTGACTGCTGGATGAGGGATTAACCATTTCTACGCAAATAATCAAAGTTTCCCACGGACGGCGCCAAATTGTTTTGGTCAAATTTCAACAAGCGAATTAGATGAGAAGAAAAGTGACTAAAGTGATATGAATCTAGGTACAATGATTATCAAGTTGAATAGAAATGGACACAAGATGTTTGTTGACTAGGGAAAGCCCTTGAACAACTTGTTCGCCGGCATAAAACCCCGGGAGGATCTGGCTCCTGCCTTGACCGAAAGTTTACTAAATGTTCTTGAGGATTACAGTACTATGAGCGTATGAAAAAGGGAGCTTAAGCTAGTGAAGAACGTGTGTGCAAAATACAGTGGTATGTCTCTTTTATACCTCTCCACAACGGCTAACTACAAAGAGAATTATGGGCCTATAAACTCGGGAAAGAGATTGATCCAATAGAGATATTTCCGCCATTTGCTGTTTGAGGGAGAAGATAAGATTTGTTGCTGAAGAAACGTTTTTGACTTAGTCATGGCTTCCTTTGACACGTGCCCTATAAAATAGGAATAGCGTTACTGGTCCCAACCTGTAGAAAACCAAGTGGTAAATGGAACAATTCAAGTTGTTAGTACCAAGTTGTTAAGTGTAAGTTGTAAACATGTTGACTGAAAGTGTAGGGCCCAACAAACACCATCATTCGTTCTTTGAAGCAACTTGATATATGCATTTATCTTCATGCTCCCATACTTATTTGCAACAACAAAGAATAATAGTGTGTATGAGGGAGAGGAATGCTGATGACTATAGGGAATGTTGAGGAATTGTGGTCTAACCCCAATTTGTAATGCGCATGACTATAGGGAATGTTGTGGAATTATTGTTTATCAGTGCAGTTCTAGTACATGCTACTTGATCAATGGTGAGACACAAGGACCATGCAACAAGTCATATGAAAATAATCAACAAGAAAGCCGAACACACAATGTTTGTTAACCCAATTCGTTGCGTGCAGTACCAAGCCAGGATATCAACTAATTAGGGGTGTGCAAACCCATCCATCGGCCAGCAAAACCCGCAAGACCCGCAAAAACTCGGCCCGCAAAGCCCGCGCCCGCAATGTTTTCAACCCTGCTGGGCTTGACAGCTTGAAGGCCCGCGGGCTCGGGCTGAGATCGGACTCTTATTGTTCTACAGTCCATTAGGGCCCGGCCCGGACCGTCTCTTTCAAAACTACGTCGTTTTATAATTTATATATATAATAAATTTAACACTCACAAAGCCAAAAGACTCAAAACCCATTTACTTCTTTATTCGTTATGGATTGATGGGCTGAAAATAATTTATATGGCAATTCTTTTGTATGGCAATTCTTTTGATCTTGAATAATTGGGCTCCAAAAAGTCCATGGCAAAATGATAAAGTGGTAATGAATTGATGGGCTGAAAATAATTTAAAGCCCAAAATGTAATAGGTATAAAATTTTCAAAATACAACATTTAATTTGTAAGTCCGTCAAGCCCGAGCCCTCTCAATGCCCGTTTAAAGCCCGCAAAAGCCCGTTAATTTGAGCCCGCATGAAGCCCGCTATGTTGGGATCTTGAAATAGAAGCCCGCAACTAAATGGGCGCATATCGGGCTTTGCCAAAGCCCACAGGCTTTAGGCCCGTGCACACTCCTACAACTAATATCACAATTTGTGGTGTTACAATATCGCTCATGTTTACAACAACAAACATAACCTCTCATTATGAATACACTCTAGACACATAGAACCCTAGACATATCTTGGACCATCAATGGAATTCCAATAAGGGCACCCCACAAGGCCTTACTATTCTTGGCTCTCTATAGATCTTACAGATTCTTTCTGGCTCACACAAATTAGCAATAACTAATTTGAACACACTACCAACACAATATTTTAGGTCATCACTTTGATTTTATATGAACAATAAATCTAAACAATAAAGGATTATATTTCCTTCTCCAAGTGACCCTCATTAGCAAACATCTCTGCTCGTCTGTCTATTGCTTCTTGAAATTACCCGGATTCGCGAGGCGCAGCGATTGTGCCCCGGCATCTAGCATTCCGTTTTTTGCGTTGGTCGGTGGAGGTGTCTCGCTGTGTTTTTGCTTTGTAGAGTCGCCACGCCGTTTTGATTAAGCCCAAAATATTGAAAAAAGGCATCAGTTTAAAAACTGTTTTTGTGTGATGAGATTTTGAATTCGGAGGTCAGGTTACTCCTCCGAAAGAGAATATTAGTGATTTGGCTGATTTATGCGGTCTCCCAGACCGAGTAGTTTAAAGCCTTCCGGGCTTCGGATAGTGATTTGGCTGATTTATGCGGTCTCCCGGACCGAGTGGTTTAAAGCCTTCCGGGCTGTGGATAATGGTGAGGACGTGTTATGCCCTCTAGCTGAGGTTGTGTCGTGCGTGAGGATGTGTCGTGTCCTCTGACTTGTGGTTGTGTCGTGCGTGAGGATGTGTTGTGTCCTCTGACTGTGGTTGTGTCGTGCGTGAGGATGTGTTGTGTCCTCTGACAGTGATCGTGTCGTGCGTGAGGATGTGTTGTGTCCTCTGACTGTGCTTGTGTCGTACGTGAGGATGTGTTTTGTCCTCTGACTATGGTTTTCGGAGGCGTGATTGTCTTGTGTTTTGATTTTGAGAGGCGTGATTGCCTCGTGTTTTGATTGTGAGAGGCGTGATTGCCTCGTGTTTTGATTGTGAGAGACGTGATTGCCTCGTGTTTTGTCCGTTGGGGAAAGGTTGAACTTACGATGACTGCCGGTGTTCATCTGCTGGGGACGCGTAGTCTCGTATGGCTTTCAAGAGTTCCCGTTTGAGTTTTGTCCGCTGAGGAGGTGATTTCGGGCTTACTTTGATGGCCGGTGTTTGGTTCACTGTTTTGTGTTTTGGAGGCGTTTTATGCCTTGAGATTTATGTTTGGAGGCGTTTGCGCCTTTTGTTTTACCGTTTAGTGGGCGAGGTTCGGGCTTACGATGACGACCGGTGTTTGTTTTGCCGTTTGGTGGGCGAAATTCGGACTTACGATGACGGCCGGGGTTTGTTTTGTTGGGTTAAGGACCAAACTGCATTGAATCTGCTGAAATAGGCCTTTGAACAGTCAGGGGCAAAGATTATGAGGGCAAAGGAGTAATTTGGCCAAATAATGCAAAGTGGTCCGTACGGACCTTCTGTGTTTGCAAAGAGGTCCGTACGAACCTTCGTGAAATTTTGATTTCCCAGGCTTTGACCAGCTTCAGCAACGAGGCAATCCCCATTATTCCCCCTTCCAGTTCGTGAAAAACAGAGAGAGAGGGAGAGAAAACCATAGTTTTTGATCAAAATTCCCTAAGTAAATCCTTCGCATTTGCTTGAATTGCTCGTTATGGCGGAAAGAGCGAGAAGAGGTCGTCGTCAAAGGGGCCAATGGGCTATTGAGCAGAGATCGGACCTTCAAAGGAATTGCACTTCCTTTGTGCCTTCGTCGAGGAATTCGGATGTGTTGTATCCGAATCCGGAGGTGCACAACTTGCGAGATAGGACCACCGGGGAGGTAAGAAATCAATTTTGTCTTGATTCTTATTTGAATTGTTGTATGCTAGAACTAAGTTTTAGATTTTCGCATATTTGGGGTT